>VZTV01113761.1:0-12695 GCA_013400875.1 Anhinga rufa | reverse complement strand
CTTCTTTCAGGTGTTTGTTTAAGGTCCCATGTTTATGGGCAAGCCAGGTGTTTCTTCCCCTACCTCAGCACACCTGGAGAGAGTTCATGGGGGGATTTTGTTTTAATTCATAGATGTATGCTTCCCAGAGGCTGGGAATAATTTCAAACTGACAGCAACGCCTCTCTTTGTATCTACACTGTTAAGAAGCAGACTGTGGATGTGATGATTCACCAGTAAGCCTCTGGTTATGAACTTCCCCACTGTAGTTTGTTACCCTTTTTGTTGTGTTTGACACATACAGATCGAGTGACAAATAAAAACTCAACCACTTCTGTCGGACACATGAACTACATGATAGGAGGTTGTACAGAGGACTGTTTTCCACAGAGCCTCTGTGTGTGTGTTTGAAAGACAGAAAGAGAGAGAGAAATCTTTAAGTCTATTTAGATCCATATTTTCTGTGGTTATTGCTGAGAGATTGCATGTCCTAAGTTTCCAGGACTAAAATAATATAAAACATACATATCACGCTCAAATATTTGTAGGTTTACATTATACAGAAATACAGAAATCTTAAACTACTGTAAAGAAATTCTGTCTTGAAACTTATTTTAACTTATTTTCTCTGTAAGGAAGTTTCTGTATCTTGGTAGAAAAGACCTTTCTGGAAGATAGCTCATTATTAAATACCTGTACTTATTTGGAAATTTTCTAATTTAAATTTCAGTTCTTGGGTCAGATGACAGCAATGAAGGACATGACAAGAGTGTAAAAAGTTACCACTCCATCAGGTGAAATGACATTTTTTAGGCTGAGAGGCACCTCACCTAAGGTTGGGTGTCTCAGCACTAATATTCAAAATCTAAACTATTCTTAAAAGATTTATCAATTAGTGGAAAGAAACAGCCACCCATCCTGCCTTAGAAACCTATGTTAGCATGAGATAAATCAATAAATCGTTTTTTTGTAAGTACCCATTCCTTTTTTTGTGTTGTAAGAGGTCTTAGACTTAGGCTCAGAGGCCTTAGGCTACACCTTCACATTCATGGCAAGAGAGAAATGTTCACTGTTAAGTGACCTCTGGAGGACATGTAGTTCAGCCTCCCACTGAGAGCAGGGCTGTCACCAACACGAGTTCAGCTCAGCTGGGGCTTTGATAGTCAGGTCCTGAAAGCCACCAAGGATGGAGATTCCACAACCTCAGTGGGCAGCCTGCTCCAGTGCTGCATCAGCCACGTAGGGTCCTATTTGAATCTCTCAGTCTGCAGTTTGTGACCATTCTTCCCTGCTATATCACCCAGCAACACCAAAAAGACTTTGGCTCCATGCTGTCTGTAACTCTCCTTCAAATAGCTGTAGTCTCCTATGGATCTTCACCTCAACAGACTAAATAAGCCCAGCTCCTTCAACTACTCTGGTCAGAGGGCCTTCTGCTAGACTCCCTCCAATTTCTCCCTATGCTTCCGAAAGCAGGGAGCCCCAGTCACTGAACAAGGTATTCCAGGTGCAGACTCACCAGCAGCAGATGGAAATAATAACCTCCTCAATTTGCTGATCATACTCATCCTGGCATAGCCTGGCACACAGTTTGCCTATTTGCAATGAGAACACTGTCTGTTGACCCATGTGAAACTTGGTATTCATGTTGCTTCAGAAAAAATAAATTAATAAAATCGAGTCTTACTAAGATCAGTCCCCTGAACCAAGTCTCCTGCCAACTGTAACACTGCTGATGCATGGCACAAGGGAACAGGGAATGCGTGGCTAAACATGGGTGGACCAAGACTGCTCTTTTCAGAACTGGCCAGCCCATAAATTGGCTTAAGCAAACCATGAAATCTCAGGCTCGGACAAACAACTTTTGTATGCCCACTCTGGATGAAATTATGTCTAAAGTGAAAGTGCCTAAGCTACTGCGCGTTCTGATGGAATAGGAGCGGGGACATTACCACATTTCAGACAAACATATCTCTTAAGCCTCTCCTTCTCACAATTTCTGGTAATGGATCATGCCTCTAAATATCTGATTCATCTAAAGTATTATAATGATACTTTCACAGGACATATTCTTTCTTTTTAATATGTTGCTAATCAGCTGCACTTACAAAGATGCTCATTCTTGCAAACACTCATATATGTGAGTAACTTCTTTGTCATTGCTTTCAAAAGTAAAATGACTAACATGGACGAGTGTTCAGAGATTTGGGACCCTATAAATCAACGGAACAAGGAAAACCTGTATTTATATTATTAATCTCATTCTATCATTTTGAAATTGTCTAGCCAACAGAAATAACCTTCCCAGATACAAGAACTTGCTGACAAAATAGGTCATAAGAAAGATCTTTTGAAGAAACAAATTTATCATGAAGACACAGCTCTTTTTTCCCCCAAATAATACGAAATTTATTTTATTTTTATAGTTTTTCTTGTCTAACCTAAATGATAAGTAAAACTAAAAATAATAAATGCAGACATGTAAATGCCAACATTCTTTCTCCAAAAAGCTGAGTTCAACATTCAATTTTAAATTAGAGTGAAGATAAACTATTCTGCTAAACATGTTTACCTTTCCTTACTTTGTATATTCTTTTCTGGAATGGCTGGTGCAAGTACAATAAAATCTACTGGAAAGAGCTACAATAAAGAAAAGAATGTATGGGCCAGATGAAAGATACAAAATAGCCATTATGAATAAATTAAAGTTCAAAATACCCATGCAAACTGTATAATGTAATAAGACTAAGACAACACAATATTAATAGTATTTTAAACCAGTTTAAAGAAAACAGTGGATGTTATTTAACACTTAACTAGACTTTAAAGTACACTATGCTTTCAGCAGCGGTTTACCCAGATTAGGGAGTCCAACCTGGATGAGTTTTGACCGAGACAAATGCAAGTGACAGTATGATAACAAACAATATGCAAAGGTGAGAAGTGGTGCTGGGGATAACTTGCCACCTCAGCACCACATTCACAGAATGGACACAGTCAGCCCTTCTGACCACCCCTTGAATAATACCACACATCCACTTTTGTGTCCCCACCTCATTTGTGTAACAGACCTTTCTGTCTCTCTTTTCATCTGATGCTACCAGAGACCCTTTGCAGCTCCTCCCTGCTGCCACCCTCCTCTATCACAGGATCACAGGATCACAGAATGGCAGGGGTTGGAAGGGACCTCCAGAGATCATCTTGTCCAACCCCCCTGCACAAGCAGGCACACCTAGAGCCGGGGGCACAGGACCGTGTCCAGTGGGGTTTGAATGTCTCCAGGGAAGGAGACTCCACAGCCTCTCTGGGCAGCCTGTGCCACTGCTCTGTCACCCTCACAGGAAAGAAGTTTTTCCTGATATTCAAGTGGAACCTTCTGTGTTCCAACTTGTGCCTGTTGCTCCTTGTCCTGTCATCAGGTGCCAATGAAAAGAGTCCAGTCCCATATAGACTCTCTATATTATAGAGTCTCTATATTATTTTAAGTTTTAATTACAAACGTGAATGCTCTCTATTGATTGTATTTCTCTTTTTTTTTCCCACTACAGTCTTAATCTATTTACTGAGTCGCCAAAAAAGATACCCCTGTTATATGATCACTGAATATCACTGCCTATTTGAATCCAGAATTCAATGCAGTAGAGGAAAACTGGAAATTATTTTTGCTTCACAAAGAAATATGGTTGTACTTACAGAAAACAATTCTCAGTTTGCCTTTTTTCCCTTTCATTTATGCATCATCATGATCATAATAATCATCATTATTCTTATTCTTATTCTTATTCTTATTCTTATTCTTATTCTTATTCTTATTCTTATTCTTAATCTTAATCTTATTCTTAAATAAATGAAGTTCCAGTGAGGAAATTTAGCAGATAGTGCTTTAGATTTTGGTTCTAATGGCAAGAAACGCAACTGTTTCTGACATTATTTCATCAATGTCTCTTTACATCATTTTACTGATGTCAGTGAAACAGAACTCTGTGACACTTAAAGAGACATAGAGTAGCCATGCATTATATTGAAATTCATTGCAGCTGAAAAGCAAGGTATAATTTAAGCCTAAACTGTGAGACTTCTAATAATTTTCAGGATTTTAATCCAATATTTGTATCTAAACATGGCTATAATAGTGCCAATAACAGCTGACTGTACCATGAACTACGTTTTCCATTCTGTCTTTTCATGTCTATTTTTTATCCTACAACTTTTGTCTTAGCTTTTTCCTCCTGTTGATATCTTACCAGTGCACAATACCATCAGCTGAAATATCAGTGTAACAGACCTACTGGATAAACTGCAAGATTTTATCATGTCCACCAAGATTCTCCCATTCACAATCATCCTTTTTGTTCCACACCGATGCTAGAGCAAATCCTGTAGAGATCTCCTGCTCCATGTTCAGTCAGCCACGTAGGTAAGCCATTGAGAGACACCTACAAAACCAACTAGCCTTTTCTTCTGCAAAGCACATTTGAGCTTTACCTACAGAAATTTTTCTAAAATGTTCTCTAAACCTCCGATGACAGGGAATAAAACCCTCTTCAGGTAAATTATCTCTGCTGCTAAACTACCTTTCTGGTTGGAGAGATTTTTCCTAAATAGCCCAAACAGGCATTGCTTTTGACTATGCAGATGGAGAAAAAAAATTTTTAAAGCATTTAGGAAAAAATAATAATATCTAATTCAGATACTTATTGTTTCCTACATGTCTTGTTTTTTTTTCTATTCTAAGCCTTCAATTTTTTCCTCACAGTTGTGGTTGCTAATACTCATCTCATCTTTGCTGTTCTCCCCTGGAGTCTTTCCAACTTAGCCATATCTTAAAGTTATAAGTGCTCCACAGTGGACACTGTACACAACCTGAACCCTTCAACTGCCAGGTAGAGCAGAATATTTACACTCTTACATCCTTTTTATATTTCTAAGAATGCCATTGGCCTAATTTTGGGCAGCACTATGTTCTTGACTCAAATGAGATCTCATCTCATCCTTACGGACAGGAATTTGACTAGAGGTACCTTGAGAAGTCACCATAATAAGAATGAAATAAGTCAAGGACACTGTTGGTCTGCCTCTGCAGTAAGAGCCCTATCCATGTAAGCCGTGTAAACCAAGTGAAATCCACAAAACATTCCAAGTGCTTCTTACAACTTTTTGTTTGAAACTATGAAGTGGCAAATAATCGAAATGACACTACACCAAAACACTGTATTTCTTACAGTATTTTGAGTGCTGACAAACAGTACAACGGGAAGGGAAAACAAATATATTTGGACTCGGATATGGTTTGAGCCTGTTTCCATGAACAGTCTTAAAAGAAATAAACAAAAATAAATTAAAGTTATGCAATCAAAAGAAAATCATGCAACTATACATATATACATACACACACGTTTACGTGTGTGTATATATATGTCTATCTTGAAACATTTTTTCTTCTTCTGAGAAGTAGTAGTTACACATAAAAACAACTACCAGCAGTCAGTTCATCATGCAGAACGTGCTGAAAAATGTAATAACAACAATTATTTAGAACTGTTGTGGATATAGCAAATAAATGTATTTCATCCCTCTAAAACTGTTTCTACAAGCACTTCTTGCTGAGTGTAAAAGCCTGCTTTCCTGCCTGCCTGCCTGCCTCTCACTGCTGATCACTTACAGTATGACCATTCTGAAGATGAGATTCCCTTGCATTTGCAATTTCAGCTTTCTTGAATCTTTCCTTTTAACTGGGGTATTCAGAACAAAGGGCTTATTACTGCCCAGGATCAGGCCTTGGGGTTAGGAAAAACAAATACCTACTAGAGTTTTGGAGAACAGGAAAAATACCATAGAAAAAACAGCTGCCTGTGAAAGACTAGCAGCTGGGCTATATTGGGAGAGACAGAGAGGGGAATGAGTAGCCATGAGAAGGGAAGATACTGAAAGAACTTTAAATAAAAACAGAATACAGAATAGCTACTATTAAAATAGAAAGAGCCTAAAGCAGAAGAAAAGCAACCAACCTGGCAGTAAACTTTGTATCCTTTTGAGTAAATGAACTGACATCCAACCAAATGCGTAAAGCAACCACTAAAAGCCCATTATTTTCCCCAGAAAAAAATATAAGGTTAATGCTCAAAGCAATGCCAGAACTTATTCACAGTACTTGCACATCAGATCCTTCTCCATATGGAGTTTGCACATTACACGTGCATTAACCAAGCAAAAGAGATCTCAGAAAAGAATTATGAGACCAGGCAATCAAATATTTTCATAGGAAAACAAAAATAACTGAAGTAATAAAAAGCAAAATATAAGCCACTTGAGAAAGAAAAAAAAAAAGCTAATGTTTCTCTTGGTTATCTGAACACAAATACCTTCTTTTCAGAGGAGCAGTCATAAACGCAATAATAAAATGGATGTGCTTTAGCACACTTCTGATACACATTTCAAATGCACAGTATCAAAGTGCAGGGTCCAAATAGAAGCACAGAATCATAAAATGTCCTGAGTTGGAAGGGACCCAAAAGGATCATCAAGTCCAACTCCTGTCCCTGCACAGGACAACCCCAAATCCACACCATATCTCTGAGGGTGCTGTCCAAGTGCTTCTTGAATAGTGTCAGGCTTGGTGCCATGACTGCCTCTCTGGGGAGCCTGTTTGTCATGGTTTTGGCTGGGATAGAGTTAATTTTCTTCACTGTAGCTGGTGTAGTGCTGTGTTTTGGACTTAGTATGAGAATAATACCGATAACACACTGATGTTTTGGTTGTTGCTGGGAAGTGCTGAACTAGTCAAGGACTTTTCCAGCCTCTCATGCTCTGCCGGGTGCACAAGAAGCCGGGAAGGGAGGGGGCACAGCCAAGGGAACCGATTCAAACTGACCAAAGGGATATTCCATATCATATGACATCATGCCCGGTATATTAACTGGGGGGAGTTGGCCGGGGCAGGCAGCAATCGCAGCTCGGGAACTGACAGCGTCAGTCGGCAGGTGGTGAGCGGTTGCACTGCTTGTGATTTTCTGGGTTTTGTTCCTCTCCCTTGTTCTTTTACTCTTAGTTATATTATTATTATTGTTCTAATCATTGTTATTATCATTACTATTATTGCTGTTTTATTCTAAATAGTAAACTGTTCTTATCTCAACCCACAAGTTTTCTTGCTTTTGCTCTCCCGATTCTCTCCCCCATCCCACAGGGTGGGGGGACTGAGCGAACGGCTGCGTGGCACTTAGTTGCTGACTGGGGCTAAACCACGGCACTGTTCCAGTGCTCCACCACCCTCTGGGTAAAGAACCTTTTCCTAATACCCAGCCTAAACCTCCCCTGGCACATCTTCCTGCCATTCCCTCAGGTCCTGCCATTCTTCACCAGAGAGAAGAGATCAGCACCTGCCCCTCTTCCTCCCCTCGTCAGGAAGCTGCAGACCGCGATGAGGTCTTCCCTCAGCCTCCTCTTCTCTAGGCTGAACAAACCAAGTGACTTTAGCCGCTCCTCATACAGTTTCTCCCCTAAACCCTTCACCAACTTTGTAGCCCTTCTCTGGACACTCTCTAGTAGCTTTATCCCCTTAATGTACTGTGCCACCCAAAACTGCACACAGAACCCAAGGTGAGGCAGCACCAGTGCACGTGGTGAATCCTGAGTGAGTCCAAAAAAGACCAGAAGATGTGTTCATAAAGAGAAAATCTACATGTTTTTCTCCTCATTTTTACACTCGTTTTATAGTATTTGACGTTCGAAGGTTAAAGTGAGTCATATTCCTCACAGCTGAGGGAAAGAAACTTACCACCCCCTAATCACATTGTTGCAGCTTTGTGAAAAACACCATGGAGAGTAAGGCTGGTGATAAATAATTGTGAGAGCGGGGACCCATGAGAGTGCTGTGAAATACAAAACTTAAGACAGTGTGCACCAGAGGCTTGCTCCAAAACCCCTCTGGAGCCAATGCAAGTGCCATTGGAGTTCAGCAGACTCAGGGTCAAATCTCAGCAGCATACTAATACAAAACTAGCCAGGCTATCTATCACCATTCCTCTACTTTCTGTCTTTTTTTTCTCTCTGTTCTTTCACTTTGCTTATTTTAAGCGATTTCACCAGTAATCTCAGAGCCTCATAAGAACAAGTAAAAATAGTTAAAGTCCAAGCTGAGCATGATATGACAAAGAACCAAATAGATAGATGGCAAAAAATATAGGATGGGACAGCACAGTTATAGAGTACATCACGTACTCTAATACTCTGGTGCTCTGAAGGTTAAATTGATTTTTTCACTCCTTTTCACTCCTTCACTTCTTTTCTCTCATACAGGAATCAGATTTCAAAAGCATTTATATGGAGTGGGGAGCTGACTTGACAAACAGCTTGAAGGAGGCAATATGAAATACAAAGGATGTCCAGAAAAATGATGTAACCATTGGAAGGGGTAATAGATCAAGTCTAGGATGTATCCACATTTGGGCAAAACTTTTGGATGATGTCCTTCATGTAAAGTCGGTAACATATATCAACCTAGAACGGTACGGGTTGGAAGAGACCTCTTGAGGTCGTTAGAGTTCACCCCTCAATTCAGAGCACTGCCAACTGAAGGCCATTTCCACTCATGTTTTGAAAATCCACCAGGAAGGAGAATCAACAGTCTCTTTGGGCACCTGTTCCTGTGGTTGATCACCCTCACCATGAAGAGTTTTTTCCTTGCCTCTAATTGAAATTTCCCTTGCTGCAACATCTATCTGTTCCCTCTCATCCTTTCACTGTGCATGTCCATTAAGAGTCTGGCTCCATCTGGCTGTAACGACCCATTAAGCAGCCGAGGACAGCAATTAGTTCTGTTCTCTTAGCTTCCTCTTCTTCAGGCTGAACAAATTCAGGTCTCTTCAGTGTCTCCTTGTGCAACATATGCTCTAGTACCCTACCTATCTTGGTGGCCATCCTCTGGACACACTCCAATTCCTCTCTCTTTCTTATACTGGGGCGGGGGTGGGGCAGGGACTAGAACTGGGCATTATTCCAACTGCAGCATCTGAAGTGCCAAGAAGAGGGGAATAATCACTCCCTTTAACCTACTGTCTGTATTGATGCAGCCCAGCATTCAGCCAGCCTTTTTTGCTGCAGATACACTTCTGAGATCCTAATAAAAGGAGACTCAAACACAAAAGGACTGTGACACACAGTGAAAGCTTTGAACTGGTCCAGTCCCATATAAGTGACTATAGCATAGTCACATGTTAAGTGACTACTGGAGGAGGTCACAGCAGGAAACTCTGACGTTCCAGGCAATGTCTCCCAACAGCTAGAGACCATAGCTCAAGGACTGATCTGTTGTATAAGCCTTGTCTACTGTCCTGAGAAGGAATGCACTACGGATTCCTTCTGAAATACAGGTGGGGGGAACAAGGCTTGTTTACAAGAGCACTGAGCTATTCTCTGTAAGGATTTCTGACTTGACCAGTCTATAATGACTTTTGAGATCTAAGGACATTTCTAAATACATCTGCATATCTCAGGAGAAGAGCTTCTGTACAGTCCCTGCTCTCCATCAGAAATGCTGCTTTCAGCTGGGAGCGAGCAAATACACAAGAAATGCAAATTTAGTGTGAAACATTAAACTTGATTTAAAAAAATGAAACAAAAATCTGTTTATGCTATATAGCATTTGTCACCAAACACGCAAGTGTTAATAATATAATCTGGAAAAATTTAAAAGTGAACTGACAAAAAATATGCTTTCCTTTCCATCTTGAACATTCTCAGAAAAAAAAAAGAGTCTGCTCTGCTGATGATTTCAGACACTTCAATCTCACTGGATATATAAATGTGACGTCTGTTATAACCATTACAAAGGCACAAAGAGCTCATTGAAGGACTCAGACCTAAGCTCAAAATAACAAGTGCTTAATTTTAGCTTTTACAATAGAAAATAAAGATTTATTTGTGGTAACAGAAACTTTCCAGTGAGTTAAACAGAAAAAAAAAAGTTTGCCATTTTCTGTAAAACAACTACTAACTTCAACTCCAAGTTCCTAACTTGTTCTGGTGAAGTGAGCATCCACACCCGTACAAAGCCCCTATGCTGGAACCAGGTGTAAAATTGGGCACACCTGGAAACTTTTTATGCATTAAGTTTTCCATAGCGACCATTCCTTATCAACACTCGTAAACAAAAACAATCCAAAATTCCAGTTGCAACTAAATGAACATTAATCAGAACTGTAGATACATCCTTTGACAAAAAGGTATAAAATTGTGATAAAGAAATAGGAGTTGAGAGTCCAAAAGTATTTCATGAAGCTAAAACTGAGGTACAGAATTCAATGACTAAAAAGTAGTCTGATCTTTTTGCAGAAACACTCAAAAATTCAACTTTAAATAGCCAAAAGCAAAGCTGCAACAGCAGATTTAAATTTACTATTTCTTTTCAATGGTATAAGTCCCTTTTCTTTCTTCAGTACATCATGTAAACAGCAACGTGTACCTCTTTCAGCCAACCTCACCTTTTAGATTACTGCAGCAAGCTAGCATTCTCTGTCACTGATTTGACCTTCACTTCCTTTATACTTTTGTAATGGTCTGGTGATTTCTTTAATAGTTAGCTACAAGTCCAGATCTGCAGTATTAGGAGCCTATGTACAGAGCACAATCATTGAAAGGAGCCCTAAGGTTGAAACAAAAATTGTTAACACGCACTATGTCATAGTTGTAACTGGTAAATATCACAGATCGCTGTGTGTTGCTTAGAAACTTCAGGGAACCTGAAGTGCAAACACCCAAAACTCATATGGGGTGCTTTTGTCTGATTCTTAAACATCACTGAAATCAGAATCTCAGCAGAAGCCTTGCAAGTATTTTAGACATTGTTATTAATATATTAAAACTCTCATAAAATTCTCAAGATTAAATTAATGTAAAATATAGTCAGCTAATTAAGTACAAATCATTGGCATTATCATCACTGGAGCAAACTTCCATTGACCAGTCTAGCCTAAGGGCAGGATACTGTTAATAGCCCCATCTGAATGTTATTGCGCTTTGGAAATTAAACACTTTGTTGTGTCAAACATAAAATGAAGTTGTATAATTACACATCACTTTCAAGACATTAAAAAAAGCGGGAGTCCAGGAAAGACGCTAGTCCATATTAAGTGCCTGTAATTTCTCAGATTAGTCAACTGAGTTTAAAGCAAAATCAGTTTCTCTCTATTCTTCAGAAGTACTTTTTTCTCCTTCCAAATCCATTAAAAAAATTTTCTACTGGAACAGTCTCTTTCGATCTTAGAATAATAAGGACTCTTCTCTAATTCCTAACAAGGTACTGGAAGCAAGTTTACATAAAAAAATGAAAAATCACAGATTAACTGAGCAGTTTCTCTTTATGATCCAGTGTTCAAAGTATATGCCAAGAAACTGCCACCCTCTCTTTTTCTGCCTTAATATTTAAATGGGAGAAAATTTGCTTCAAGCATGAGAAGTTTGTTGCTGCATCCTTTTTTTTTTTTAGATAACCATACTAAATTCTGCTAACTGACCCCTACACAGTCACCTAAGTGAGGTTATCTGCAGGACTGGGCATGAATTTAACAATTATAAACATGCACGTTATGTGATTTCCACAATTTTACTAACCTCCATCAAATTATTTACAAGTTGTAACTAAGGGGTAAATTCCTGAAAATCTGAAACTAAGGAGATTATTATTAACATGGAGATAATATTGAATTACTTGCAAGAGACAAGTAATGAAAAAGTTATGATCCAGCTTTCAACAGTAAAATGATAAATAATTACACACAAGTTACTCATAAATAAATGTCATAAATGACTAGTTTATAATGCTAAATTCTCTTAATCACAGAAACACCACTGAATTACTAATCAACAGAAAACAGACATACACAGGTGTGAAATTAGCTGTAAGGTTTAATAATTCATCCTTAAAAAAAAAACAAAACAAAACAAAACATGATTTACCATAGCTATTCTTAAGCACTATTTATCTACGTTTTCTTATTTAAAATATTTCAGTTATTGGATGATGTAATTAGAAGAGTACTGTTTGACTTCAAAAACCTCAGATGTGGTTGAAAAACAGTGAAGCATAATGTTGGCTAAGATGGAGTCTAAACATAAACAGGTTTCCCAATATACATAATTCTCCGTTAATATTTCAGGCCCTTTTAATAACCATACAGTCTTCATGAACTAATCGTGTGATGTACTAGTATTAAAGCGAATCTATCTGTTTGACTTAGAAATGCTTTGACTTACATGAAGTTTCATGGTATAAGTTGTCTAGCCTAGTTTTATGTTCTCAATAATAAAACAACAAAAATTCATTTAACATCTATAACTACATGGAAGAATCTGAATACTTTGAGAATATTCATAAAACATTTCTGCATGTATTTTTTTATCTTTCCATGTTCTGAAGGCACACAATATTTTTGCTAGGGTTGTAATTTTAGTTCCATCTGGTCCCATAGCATTAAAATAATTAATTAATTAAATGATTTTTCATTACAGTAAAATAAAATTCTTCATGTGAAATTATATGCTTTCACATAATTACACAGGATGCAAAACCTACAAAAGCAAACAAGTAAATATTAACACTGATTTCAGCAGAATGAAGTCCTCTTTTATACATTTTCCAAAATATGTCTGCTTTGAAATCAGCCCAGATTAGGAGATCCTTTAATGCCCATGCAGCAAAACCAAAGGAAATTTAAGAA
>VZTV01113750.1:8444-21533 GCA_013400875.1 Anhinga rufa | reverse complement strand
TTGTATAAATATAACAAAGGAGCTGACTTTGGTGTGCTTGATTTGTGGAAAACCACCGAGCACCCAGGCTTGCACAACCCTGAAATAAGCAAGCAATGTATCTGCTGAGCATGTGTTTATTGACCCATCGCACACGGGGTGATGAATCCACTTTTCGGACAACACCACTGCGCACTCAAAAGCTAACAATCAGCAAAAGTGGCTCCTGAGTGACTTCTTTAAAGAAGATTGACCTGAGGAGCAGTTTTCCTAAACTGTCAGGATTAATACAGGCTTTGGCAACTTCTTGCAGATTTTGCTATCCTGCACTTGTAAGAGCATCGAGGGAAAGCCTGCAAGGCTCCCTTAGTGGCTCCCAGCCTCCAAGTAGTAAGTTGGCAGATCAGCCTTTAGAGGTCACAGCTAAATTGAGTAGATTTCATTGATTGCGCCATTAATTGCCTGCCAAGCAGAAAGCTACTGCATGATGGATGACCAGTTAATTTACAACAGGTCACCCATAGGAAGCTTTAACACAGAGAAAGGCAGGAGCAACTGGCCAGGTGGTAGCAACTCTGCTACTTCTGCTGCCTTGTGAGATGGTCGAGCTTATAACCAAACTTACTAACCTCCTTTTTCAGACATTGCAATAACCAATATCTCCAAGCAACATTGTAAAAGAATGGCAAAAAAAGAGCTGTACATGCAAAACACATGACTTATACTGAGCTGAAGGCTTGCTGGAAGTAAAACATGGATGTTAGCTTATTTCTCTGAGCAGCTGTACTTACTAAGCTGGCAGGGAAAGAAAGTATTCAATCTACTTTGCTTGTGCATGACCATTAACAAAGGTTAGCGCAGAATTTGTTCACAAGGATGAACTGCAAGTTTGCTAACTGGAAAGGATGGGAGGAACCCTGGATCCCAAGCTGGCACCACAGGACAGGTATTTAGGAATACAGTGCCAATTTTTTGCATGAAAACTGCATAAGCACATGGCTCAATTACTCCTGATTGATGAGGAACTGGAGATGCTTTGTTTATAGTCCCTTCTGGCAGTTTTGGCCTTGCATTTTCTGTCTTCTCTTCTGTAAATATGCAGAGGAGACACCTTTGGCTTAGTTTATGGTTTTACCTAAAATTGAAGACCTGGTTTAATAGTCAGAAAAGATGCAATCTGCTCATCACCACCTTTAATTATTTGTGCAGATTTCTAAATTAATTCCCCAGGTTTTCTGTCTCCTAATAGCTTATTGATTCAGTGAATTCTGTGCCATCTTTCATTCTTCTTTGCTATTTTATTAATTCAGTCTGAGGAGAAAATAAACCTATGGAGCCTATATAGCATCCTTAAGAAGGGTTCACTTCGCCTCATCTGGTGGGTTTGGCTGAGCACTCAGTTGCTGGCATGGCTCTTCAGTAAGCCTGTTGCACACTGCATCCCTCCGTAAGTTGTTAGCGGAAGCAGAAACAGCATTTGAGGTTTAGAAAAGAGAAGCATAGGGCCACTGCCTTGTGCTGTGCCAAGAAGAGTAGAAAAATCAATATATAACTCACTGAAGATTTGGCCCATGCATTTATCACTGATTTTTTTTTTTCTAGGTAAGGCTGCTCTGTTTCTGGCTCCCCCAATGGCCCACTGGGTTACCTGTCAGTTGTGTCTTTCCCCAGGGGAAACCAGAGCGCCCCTTGGTTTGTGCAAGCCTTTGTGGAGGTTCTCTGTGATTAGGATTTTGCATTGCAAGCAGCAGCCGAAGGTGTCTGCCAGCAGTAGGACCACAAGCAATAGCGATAGACATAATAAATACTGCATGGAAATCACAGCTGCATGATTAGACCTCAAAGCACCTTATTACAGGCATGCCTGTCCTACAGGTGTAAACTCCTGGAATAGATATACAGAGACTCAGATATATATGGAAAACAACAAGAATTTATATGGAAAACTACAAGATAAAGGATAGGACGTTGGCTATAACAAATATGGAAAATCCAGCTACATTACACATCACCATGGGTATGAGCCTCCCTTTTCCTCTTTTGCAGCTGCCTCGTCTTGCTACTACCTCCAGGCAAAACCTGCAATTCCAGCTTGTCTCATATTTCATTTATATAAGGTGGCAGTAAAGAACTGATATCCGAGCACTATGTGCATCATGCTCTGGGTACATACTAACCTGGCTGGTACCAAACTCCTATTGAATCCTGCACATGGCGATGCAGGCAGAAAGTCTCAGAGGTTGACAGATTTTCAAATACACAAAATAAAAGTCATCTGCTTCAGACTGCTTGCCTTCACACATTGCTTTCCAATATGAGGAGAACATCACCATTACTTTTTTGTTTTATTTCATCTCCTTCACTGTACACACCTGCTTGTTAAACTACAAATTTAAAGGCTAAGTATTTTTCCAATCACTCTGGGGGAGGCTGTGCTTTTTGCAAGCTCAGAGCTCCCCTCCACCACTTGCACTGGAAACAGCTTTGCACAGAGCTGCAGGCTAAAACACAAAACTTAGCCTTTCTTTGTGCCCCTCGTGTGCCTCCCTTTGCCACGAAAACCTGCCAGCTATGTTCAGGCTCTTTACAAGAGATGGAAATAAAATGATAATCAGGCAAATTATAAGGGGAAGATTTTCAAAAGAACAAAGCGCCTGCTTCTCCCTTCCAAGCAGCTGAAGAAGAGAGGATTTGCAAGTGTGCTTGAAGTCAGCTGGGTGATATGCATTTTCCCCAACAACTGGCAAAAGTTACTGTAGAAATCACTCCATTGTTCAGCCAAGAAAAAAACCCAAAGCAGCAGAACAGCTTAAGGCATTGCAACACTCAGGAGATACGAGCCGTATTTCACTACTGCTCATTTCTAAAGCATAGGTCCAAACCTCAGCTCACATCAGCGGTACATCAGGCTCATTTGGTAAACTGATGGCACAGGAAGGTGTTTGCAATGTGCTAAATGAACAAAGTCCCCAGCATCGCTGGGAGAAAACCCTGCTTCCCATCTCAGAGGTAGTTAAACTCGGTCTTCTGCGCATCTCTTGCTGCTGCTGAAAACGGCCCTCATTCTAGCTCCTCATTATTAGCATTCAATCAGCATTAACCTGAGTGGATATTGCTTCTTTAAGCCATAATACTAATTAGGACATTGTAAAAGGCAAGAGCTATTTTCCCCACACCTATGCAACACGCAGTACACGCACACAGTGAAACTGCAGCTTTAATCTAGGTGGTGCTTTTCATATGAACTACATCTCACAGACTGATCTTAGCAGCTCAGGTTTGTATGTCAGCAAAATTACCCATCCGATGGGCAAAGTCTGGTCCAACTCCACGTGAGCCAAGCAAGCCTCATTTGAAGGTTAGTCCCACACAAATTCAGCACAGCTCACACAAAAGGGATGAAACCAGCATTCTCTATGATAACTTCCAAGCAAGAGTCAATCAGCTAGTAATACCCGATAGGAAATAAGCTCTGGACCAGAGCATTTCTGAAGCAACGCCACATACTCACAACAAAACATCGCCTGTGCTGTACAACTCTTACATATTTAAGTGTCTAGAGACCTCTATTATCTTGTGCTTATTTTAATCTGTGTGTTCCTCCAAATCAGCCATTTATTTTCCCTTTCTCTCCTAGCCCACCAAAACTTCTTCCTAAGTAACAGACGCTAACAGCCTCCTGTTGAAATCCCTCCATGCACCACAATCAGTATTTTCCCATGACCACCAATTATTTCCTTCTCCCCCTTTAGTTTCTAGGAAAATCTGAAGGGTGTGATTAGACACCAGCTTCTCTAGGAAATCAGTTTTTCCTACCTGCTTTTGTTTCCTCTTCTAACAGATGCAGATACCACCTCTTCTTCCTCTTGCAAGTGTGACCTTCTGCCTGCCAGTCTACACTTTAGAGGCTTCTTACTTAATCATCAATCAGAAATGCAGCTTTTCCTCCTCACCTGCCTCCAAAACTACCCAGCACTGCCCAGAAGTTTGCTGTTTCATCCTTGGAGCTTGCCATTTGCCACCCTGTGGGCAGCAGGAAAAATTGGATAAGCATAGTATTATTTTTATAAAGTATTGAATTCTCTAAGGGAAGACAGAAAGACAAGCAGAAAGAAAAAGAAAACTCAAAATCCTGTGCCTGAGCTGTTGGGGGAGCATTAAGTGGGGTTGATGCTCAAAATGAGATGGAGGCAAACAGCCTCACCTGGGGCCTCCAACGAGCACCAGCTGTTTAATCAATAAGGGTCAGCAGATGTCCTGACTTTGTTCAGGCCAAGCCCTGCATCGGTCTGTGAGCAGCCTCGAGGCTTTTAATGAGATTATTCAAGCTCTAACATTGTTCAGCACAGATTGGGCCACCCTTTCTTGCAATGACCTGCAGACCTTGCTTTTTAACAGGTGATTAGATTTTCAGGGGCTGTAGGGGGTTGACAGGGGAAATTGCTGGACAATCGGATGTAATTTTAATGCCTCAGATCAAGAATAAGACCTGCCTGCGAAGGATGAACCTAGAGACTTTGGTGAAAAAGTCTCCGCTGCATCTGACAGTTTAAATCTTATTTTGTAGTTACAGTTCTGCACAAATATTCTCTCTGAACTGACCAAAAATACACACACACAGTGACTGGGCTCTTGAACGTGCTCTCCAGAGGTGCTAAGGAGGGAGTTTCCCCAGGGACAGTATAACTTTACTGCAACTTTCTACTTTCCTTTTATCTGTTTCCTCTAACTCCAACAATCTCAAATTTCCTCTGTGTACTTCACGTCTTTTGCAGCATCCCATCTGCAACAGCAGATCTTAACCTACTGCTCGCCTGATGAGAGGTGTTTCCCTGGAAGCAGAGCAGCCTTCTCCGCCTCCCTCTGAAGCCAAAACTCTCTCCAAAGACACCAGCCAACAGGAAGCTGACCCCCGAGACGAGCTGAACTTTACCAACAGCCACCCAGAGCAGGGGCAGCCGCCAGACCATTGCTGCCCCTTCATCTCTGTGACCACCTCCAGGTACCGCATCAGCTCTTCAAACAATTGTGCGGTCGTTACCGTCGCGTCAGTCCTGCTCTGCTCCCCAAAGCCCTTCTTTTTCCTCAGCTTTAGCCTGAGCTGCTGACACGCTGCCAAGTGACACAGTGTTGCTGTCATCTCCAAAGACCTTTTTGAAGCTTAAAAGCAGTAGCTTTGAAATACTTTCTCCTTGATGTGGTCTCCCATTTTGGGCTACCAGACAGCCTGGCGCTGACACAAAAGCTTTATATTGCCTCCTGCATGCACAGAGCATCTTCCTCCCCCAGTGCAGAAGTGTACAGGCTGGCTTAGGGAGATGACTGGATGCATATTAAATCAAATTCAAAGTGCACGTACCTTGCTACAGCTTCTTCCCATTACCCTCTGAAATCACCATGCGTTTTGAAGCTCCCAGTTTGCACCTTGCTTTAAAACAATTCTCATCTTCTTCACAGCAGGTATCCTATGTATTTCACATCCTGAGGAGCACTCAGCACAAAGATTTTATTTACTGCTACAGTTGAAGATAATAAATATCTGATTTGACACAGTTAAGTGAAATGGCTTTATCCAACAACTGACCAAACTGGCCCTCCCTTTACTCGCTCACCCCGGCAAGGTTCTGATCTCCAGTTTCTTCATCTGTAACGAGGAGGTAATATGGCTTCAGAGGAACACTGGCAGACCATTCCAGACTATCTGATGGAGGCACAAGTGATGTACAGCATTATACCATGCATTTCATCTGCTGTCATTGTGGGCCATGTTAGACGACTGGCCGTGTTCACAGATCACCTGAACACCAGTATTGTATTTGCTGTCAGATAAGGGCTGCGATAACCAAATGACTATAGGAAATACTCTATACCACTAGTATCTTGACCCAGGCATTTATTAATAAAGTTCAAACTGTTCAGGAAAATTTATTATCTAGGTGGTAAGCTTAGACTTTGCCCCTTAGCTAGGAAGTTTGTCTCTGAATGTGCTATCAAACCTCAAACCTATTCCACCATTCAGTTAATAACGGCACCTAACACAAACAAATCGTCAAATGCAGTTAGCATCCACACAGAATACAAGAAAAACAAAAGACAACCAAACCTGAAGAAACTATCTTCCTACAGGATCTGGAAAAGCACAAGCGAGGAAGTAATTCAAAAATCCAGAAAATAAATTAAAATTATAAACCAAGGACAGTCCACCAGAAAGCCATAGGCAGCTTTAGAAATACAGATCATTATTTCATTTGTTGAGAAAGTTCATGTTGCAGCTGTGATATGCAATTATTTTACCACAAATCATTACAAATAAAAACTTTTTTATGAAAAAAAAAATCTAAGTATTGACTTGCAAAAACTAACAGGAGTCTAACGACAAAAAAAAAAGGCATGTACAGGAAAGGTTTTAATTATTGGAGATAAAACTTAACATTTCAAGCTGATTAAGCCAGCAGGGATTTCAAAGTCAGCCTCCATTGTATAAATGATTTTCTCATTTGTATGTTGTTCAGGTTTTACAGTTCCACACCCAGGCACTGCACTGTGAGGTTTTATTGACTTCAGCTGAGCTGGAGCTCAATGCCCACCACCAAGGAGACACAGCACGGCTTTGCTGCGTGAGTCGCAGGCTTCAGCAAGCAGCCAGGCTTGCAAGTCCTGAGGCTGCGTGCGTTTGAGTGAAGGGTAATGAAGGGCAAGTAGTTCTTAATGTAGTATTTTTATTTCACTAAAGAAAACTAAATTTTAACTCCTTTGGCTCCTCATCACACTGTTTATTCAGGCACTCTTGTGCAACTGCTGTCTGCTTAGACCAGAAACCCTTTGGGGCTGGGAGCATCACTGCAACGGGTTTGCATAGCGCCAGAGAAAATGGAGGCTCAGCCTTTGCTGGTCCTACACTAAGAAACATTATTAACGGCCCATTAAAGAGTGATATTTTCACTGTGCAGGGGATCCTCTGCATGTTAATGACAGTTGCAAATCTTACTAGACAACCGTGAAGGAACCATGTTTCCCCAAAAAAGCTCCTTCCAAGGCTGCAAAACCTCTTTCCCTACAGTAAATACTCTGAACTTGATCACTGCACCATCTCGTGGGCTCGAGCGTCGGGAGGTAAAACAGGGCAAATGTTATTTTCCCTCTTCCTGAATTAGAGCACAGGAGCACATAATGCTTAGTTTTTTAAATGTCATCCTTGCATGCTCTAAATCAAATTCCACCTGTTAAATTCTTATGATTTTAAGCAGTTTTAGGATCAGTTCATAATGTTTGGTCTAAAATTGATTTTAAGCATAAAATCAAGACACTAAATTACATGAACTGCCAAAATAAGGTGCATGCTTGTCCTACCAGACAACTAAACGATGTCGACCTTGTCCTTCTTTACAGGAACACGTTGAAATGTGATAAAGCTTTGGCAGCACAAAGTCAACCGGGTGCTAGGAATGTTGCTGAGCCTGAGCCCTGGGTGAGCACGAGAAAGGCCAAACACCGCCCGGCTGTTTTGAGCCTTCACTCTTTGCTCAGAGCAACTCAAAGTCGCTGCCTGTAGCATCTGAGAAATTATAACAGACAAAGCATTTGCTAATATGGCAGTTGGAGGAAAATGAACCATAAATTTTCCTTGCACAACACTACTATAATCTTAGTTGTTCCTTGCTAGAAAACAGCAATTCCTTTGACAATGCTTTGCTTCTTTTTCACTAATTTGAAATGAGGGAGAGAAGAGTTGAAAAATTAACTGCTCTTCCATCTGCCTGCAAGAGAAAAGGAGTGAAGCTTCACCATTCAGGACCTATTTCATTCTGAAAAGGTAAAATAAGCAGTATATCCCTTCCTCCCTTCTTATAAAGTGGATACTGCCAGCTAAAATTGATTCCCCTGAAAACAGCAGCTACCAAGCCAAGAAAGAACACATCTTTAGATTTTAGTTAATTGCTGGGATACATTAATTATAGTTATTTATGGTTTTGCATGATTAATGCTGATGTAGATATGGTTGGTTTATTCTACTGATCAAGAAACAATGATGATAACCAGCATTTATATGAAATGTGAAGCTTCTGATTCACAAAAAGGAAATGGAGCACTCGCAAGGCAGCCATTTCCCCATGTTAACTCTCTGCCTCTGATGACACGGGCCACATCATACTTGCTTTCCTGTCCTTCAGCCTTTTCATGCAACATTGGAAAGAAGGCATGAAACCAACACACCTTCGTGGCACATGCAAGGAAAGCATTCGCACAACGTCCATTCTAATTCATTCTACCCCAAACGCAGCATGCGGTGAGCTGCCTGCAGTTCATGCCTCTTCCCGCAGTCATGCAGCAGATTCCCTGAACGGCAATTACAGGTCAGTTGATCCCACCTGGGCTAGTGCCTGGTATAAACTGGAGCCTGAGGATTTGAGTCTAGGTACTACGAAACGCACATTCACATCACTGAAGTGATTTTTGCAGCTGGCCTCCTCTACGCCATCTCGGTACAGAACGAAAGACGCAAATGGGAAGACTGTTACCCAGAGCAGCCGCTCTCCATCAGGTCAGCAGTCACAGCACGTATTTTGTGGGTAATACGTAATCACTGTGTTTTCTCTCACAAATTAATTACTACATGACATTGCCATCTCTCTTACTGCTAATGCTGGCACTTGGCCATTCTTAGCTTCACTACATAAGGTTTTTCTTTTCTTTCTGCTTTAACCCTTTCATCTATTTTAGATTTATCCACGGCTGTTGGCTGTTGTTAAATGCCAGGGACTCCTGCCACCTGTTAAACCCAAAATAATTCTACTTTAAAATCAGGACTTTTCCTGATGCTTATTCCCCAACACTGTAAAGTTGATGTGCTCCAAATGTAATCAGAATGGATTACTTCATTTCCCCCTCCCCAAGCACTCTAAGATAACTGGTAAGATTATACATGCTCCCATGTGAGATCACCGTAGCGTGTTTAAGAGACCTGTGCTGTTCAAAAGGCACCATATTCTAATAGGAATAACATTAATTTGTCTTAGCAAAAACCAGCCTGTTGGAAGATCCCTGCTGAGGAACTTTGGTTCTGCTGAAAACAATAAACAAGGAATACTAAAATGAAATTCATGGTTAACTGTAATGGATACCACCAACTTGAAACCTCAGTAAACCCAGATAAACTGTTTCCTGTTTACATGAGTATTCCCAAATCAATTCTCTATTTTAATAATTCTGATATATACTAGAAAGAAAGAACAATTACAAAAACAAGTTGCAGCAAACCTATCTTGAGCAAATTAAACAGCACATTAAACACTCAAAAAATTTGCCGACTCGTTTGTTTACTGAGGGCACGTGGCTACGCTTACCTCCATTATCATTAATGGTGTGCAGAATCTTTTAAAAAAAGAAAGCAGGTTCGTTGTGCTTTTTCTGAAACCTTTAAAACCATTTTTATTTCCAATGCATACCATATCAGCTAAGACATGCCTTCTGTCAACGTGTTCTAATACACAAGCTCTTAAAATCAGGCAAAAATAGTTTTGTTTCATTAAACGCTTGGGAACAGAATGTAACTCTACTTCAAAATTTTAATTAAAATAGACATTGGAGCAACCTGATCTTCGTACTGCTCAAATACACATTCAGGTAAGAAGAAACAAAATTAGTTCCAAACAGGTTTTGCATACTCCATTACCCAGGTTGAATGTCTGTATTAAACCCTGCATCTATCACAGTAACGTCCCTAGGAATAATCCAGATTAATTTACCTGCACATTGTATGAGGCACTCTGTTGCTTTTTGACATTGCTCTGAAAAACGTTAAACCCGTTCTTCTGTGATTGAAGTATCCAACTTTGACTTTTCAGTGGGAGAAACCTGTGAAATCCCACATTTCACACAATCCACGCCCCCAAGCACAGCTCTCCATACTAGTTCCACAGCTGTCAGGGCTCCCCGGTGCTACTGGAAGCAGAGGGAAACTGACCCATGATGCCGGATGGGCAGCAGCAGTCAGAGCACCTCCTTTCCTTCAGGTCATCAGTGAGGAGGTACAAGAGCCAAGAGAACAGGTTCAGGTCCTTACCTGAACTATGCCAGGAAGCGCAGCTACAGCCGGGGCACTCCCAAGTCCCATCTGTGACCCAGGACTGGAGCAACATTTATGTTCCGCTGCCGCAACTCGTTTTGTCCCATCATGAAATAAGCCAGCTCGCGCTGTGGCAGTGGTTTTATGGGCTATGAACCCCTGGGTAAGGCTGTATCCCTCCTCTTTATTTGACAACCAAGAAACCAAGAGCTGTTCACCTAAATTACTGCAGTAAAACTACCATTTTGACTGGTTGGTTGGCTGTCCTGAAGTGCTTTTTCCCAGCCACACCCCCTCCGACAAAATTTCCAATTGTGTGAAAGTTTCCTCACTTTCAGAAGCAGTACCAGGATGTCTACTTGGGCTGCAGTTAACATTACTCTGACCCTTGCTGCCACACCATCAGCATGCGCTCACAAGGAGCTCATTAATGATGTCCACCTTTTTCAAAAAAGCACACCCTGCAGACGACTGTACTGAAGTCTTTCACTTGGTGACACCCAGTGGGCAAAATGATCAGTAGCATCTGCATTAAATGTGTCTTGGAGGACACGCACCATCGCTCTAGGTTTGATGAGACACTTGTGCTCCACACCTCCTTTCAAGGGCATTGAAGCATTACAGCCCGACGGTTACACTGACATAATTGAATTGTGAAGTTTTTCTCATTCTGTTTTTCTCATTCAAGTACGTCCATTTTAAGTCCCCAGAACCCCCCCAACACTTGCTACCTTCTATTAACCTCCATTGTAGACCAACCTTAGAATCACAAAAGCAGCCTTTTTTACTAGTGACACTGAAAAATGCTGACAAGTTGCAGAGTATGAGTCTCTTTTCCCTTTTTCCACACGTGGTACACCTGGACCATTAGATTCACACATTTGGACTGTTATTTAGAAGACATGCAGAACATCAGCTAGAATGCTGCTGCTGCAGGAACGGATTCTGCCACCTCTGTTAACGGACTTTAAGAAAAAGCAAGCCTGGAACAAGCTACAGGAAGAGTTGCACTGTTAGGGGCATCCAAGGCCTGATCTCTCCAGTAATTACAGCAGCAGTATTAGTATCGCTTGTTTGAACTGTTTAAATCAAGCAAATTACCACAAACCAGACAGAATGCTTACACAACTAAAACCCATTTACATCATCTGCAGTAATTATACTGCAGCGTGTATACACGACCTTCATCATATTACAGCAAATTACAGGAGTGCTCAGCGTGTTTATTAATAATGTGTTGCATGATAGAAAATCACTCCTTAATGCAGTACAGTCACAAAACCAGACCCATTTGGGTTTTTTGAGAAGTTTATTATGTGTAATCCGAACCGTTACCATTTCTTAACATCTTGGTGCAGAAAAAAAAACATGTAGTGTTTACAAACACCAGTCCCCAAACTCACACGTTTTACTGGACTCCTTCTTCAGACATGTTCAGCATAACCACCTGTAACGCAACAGCATGGGTAAGTTAACCATTCACCACCACATATTAACCCATTTGTTACTGAAGGGATATCATCAGAAAAACCTTTGCTCACCACCAGTCAATCTGCCGGTAATTCCAGCAATTTTTGGTTAGT
This sequence comes from Anhinga rufa, assembly GCA_013400875.1. NCBI lineage: Eukaryota > Metazoa > Chordata > Aves > Suliformes > Anhingidae > Anhinga > Anhinga rufa. Next base: position 9,905 of record VZTV01113750.1, on the reverse strand, counting down.
TTCATCATATGATATCATGAAGTAAACAGATACATTTCTAGCAGAAGCAAGACCTGTATCCCTTGGCTCTACAGTGCTGCCAGCAGAACTGCAGTGCAGAAGACAGCTGCTCTTATACATTTACTGTCCATATTTTAGGCTAGAAGTCTTTTTTGCCTAGAACTTCATTAATTATACTTTTAGAGCTAAGAATATACAGAAATAGAAATATAGCCAATGAGAATGTTCTCAGCTAGGTAATATTTCTGGGACCATAGCCAAAAAGCATCACATTGAACTAACAGCACACCATGTATTAAACTCACCCAGAAGAATCCCTTGCTGTCTCGCGGCCTTCCACAGGACTTGTGAAGAGCTGTAACATCAATTGGTAGTTATTAGTACAATTAGCACATGGCAGCTGAGACCTGCAAGCTTTTCCTAAACATAGAGACACCAGGGAGTTAAGTATCACAGGGCTTTAAATTCTGAGGAGGAGAGGAGGAAAAGCAAACTGATTTAAGCTATGAAGTTTGAACCTACAAAACATGCCTCTTGAGCTTCTGGCAGCCTATAAGCCCCGTTTATTCCCACCTTAGATTCCACCTGGTATAAAGGTCTACACAGCCCAGTGAAATTCATCACTCACTTTCACATTAGGGCCATCTCCAAAGAGCGACCTGCTCCCAGTCCTGAGCGAGTCCCATTTATCTGGAAAGACCGGGCTCTGCAGGTTAAGTGAAAGAGATGGACATGAAGCCGTGTTAGATATCGCAGGAACGCTTATCACAGAAAGCAAGCATAAATAAAAAGTTGCCCGATTACTTTCAAAGAACCAATTTCTAGACCTCAAACTCTATGCACGCATAGCTGTATTTCAGACAAATAAGGAGGTTATCGTCAGTTCTCGCATCTGACGGCACTTCCTATTCCGGGTTATCATCATCAACAGCCAACAACTTTTGCATTTCATTACTTAAAACACAGCAATTGTTTCATCTTGAACCAACAGCTGTACATTTTCCCTTTTGTTTATAAAAGGCACTAGGTCTGTTAAGTTAATGGCATGTGAAATTAGTTTTAATTCGTTTTTATTCGACTTTGTAAGATGTAATTGTTACAGGTAATTTTTGACTAACAGTCCCATATTTAACCACTTTATATTACTAGGATGTAAGTAAAGGCCCGGAACTTTCTTAACAATTTTGCTGCGCACCTTAGCACAAAATAAACTTTAACTTACTCTTTACTTCAGGGCATCTTTCTGCTGTGGGAATAAAAGTAAAAGAAGCATTACTGCAATACTCTTCACCCGCAATTTCGCCCCAACACGCGGGAACAGCGCCCCGTCCCCGCTACTAAGCGGCGCGGGGAGAGCGACCCGCCGCAGGCACGCCGGGGGACTCGCGGCGACAAGGACGCTGTCGCGACAGGGCCTGCCCTCCCACGCCCCTCGCTGCAAGCGCCGCCACACGCGAGGGG
>VZTV01113749.1:0-23964 GCA_013400875.1 Anhinga rufa | reverse complement strand
ATATATAAAATAAAATAGAGTATGATTATTGAGTTTTAACTTAGCAACAGAACTATTTTGAAGTCTTCTCTTTCTTTTTGTTCTGTAGTTCAGAATAGTTTTGTTCTATCCTTGTTCTTAACTTGATGCTAAATATCAGCTTTGTAGCTGATGTGTAACTTTGGACAGGAAGGGGGAAATACATCCTTCACCTTCACATTCTCTCTTCTCTTTTTTTTTTCTTTAAACCCAAGGTCTTTGCACAGCAAGACAGTCTTTGCCACATTTCCTTTAAATGATAAAGATTTCTTTCTTTCTTCACCTGTGACTCCAGAGCAAACTCTCTTTTGTTAGAGATTTTCAGTGTTAGTCTTTTCAAGATTTCCTACTTTTCTGGTGGGAGTTCTTTTCATTTTGTTGATGTTTCTGCTGGGTCTGACATCAAAAAGAGCAAGGCTTTTGAAGACCAGAGTTCAGGCTTAACATATTTTCCTCATTGCTGTTTTAAAACAATCTTGTGCTTAAATTGCAAGCAGATTTTGTTAAGAAGCAGGAGTTGTACACTGTGAAGTCTAGCAAGAAAGGTGTTTTCCAAAGTCTCTGCACATGCGAGCACAAAAACAAAGGGCATTCAGACACCTGTCTCTGTTCACTGAAGTTCTCGTCGAATTTGTCAGCTGGTAGTAGATTATTAGGGTATTTATTTGTACAGTAGGGATGCTGAGCACTTAGCTGTCCTAAACAGACAAGGACTATTCCTAAAGGAAAGAAAACACAAGCAAGAACACTGTGGGGAGAAGGAAATCCATTGGCAAGGGTCAAACTATACCAGTCCAAAACTGGAAACCTCTTCTGCCAAATAAATACAATGCGCAAAGTTCCTATTTTTGTTGTATTTGTACAATAGACTCCTGGGGCAGTTTGCACCTATGACAAGGTCAGTACTTTCCTGACCAAGTCTTGCTCCTTCTTCTTCTTCTTCAGGTCAATATTGGTATTCTCATTGCTGTCACAAGAGTTATCTCAAGAATCAGCGCAGACAACTATAAGGTCCACGGAGATGCCAATGCCTTCAAGTAAGTTTTCCCTTATTCAAATTATATTATAACAAGTTAATAATCTCACACTAGCACTGTTGTATCAGAGAGACATGTATCATGCACTTCTCTCAGAACACCGATATCATTCCTCTTTAGTGAAAAGCAAATCATGTTAAAGGTAGCATCTCATTCTCTTGAATGCAGCCAGTTAACCTATATTTTATAAAAGCCAAATGCTGCGTGGGACGAAACCTGTGGTTCGGCATGAGCTAAGGTCTTTTCCTGCTTATTGCATTCTCCAACATTTGCTGAATCATGATTTTCCCTTTTATTAATAGAGACTTTCCTCTTCCTGCTGTATTCAAAGATAAATCTCCCAGAGCATCATTAATCTGTAGTCCTGGGGTATTGCAACTATTCTGCTCCTTCAGAGGATAAACCTTGGTTCTAGCCCCAGTTCAGCATAATATTTAGGCATGTGCTTATCTTTAAGACTCTCTTGATACTGTAAAGCAAACAGACTTATGCTGGATTTAAATGTGTGCGTAAATTCAAGCATGTCTTTATATCAAGGTGCCTTGAGCCTCTTGGGATGGTGGCTTCTCTGAGAGTGTACTGTCTTTAAAATACTGTGCTAGCAAGGCTGGAAGGGAAATGTAATGTAGACACATCGCTGCATCTGAATACACAAGGATGAATTCTGATTTCTAAAATCTATGGGATTACATATGGGTAGCTAAGAAGATAATTTAATATACTGAGTTTAAAGTAAGGTGCTGAATATTCCATTTTGTATTTTGTATCTCCTAAAGATGCTTTAGTCCAAATATAAAAAGGACACTGTATATAACTCAAGGAATATGTAACGTAGGTAGAAGAAAAATGTGGTGATGGTTTGTGTTTAATGCTTCTGAGTCACAGGTTATTGCATGATAAGGATTTGGTGCCACTGCTCTGAAATGGTATCATAAAGAACAATTTTTATGCTTGGATTACTTATGTAATTTTTAAAATGCCATTAAGTTTTAAATATTGGTGACAGTTACCTAATTGAAGTTAGTTTAGTTATTGTATAGTTATCCAACAGGAAAAGAAAAACAGTAAATAAGTCTACACAAAAAATCTATAAGATAATTACATTGTAGCAAAGTGAAAAGACTGGGAATTAAAACGACTGTTTCAGGTTTGGCTGAGTCCCTGTGACCTTCAGAAATACAAAGGAAATATAGAATTCTAGGAAGCAAATGACTGTATATTGTCAATGCCGATTTGTATAAACTGTTAGAATTATGAAGACAAAGGAATAACCTCCATAAATAGAGGAGGAGCTTCACAGATTGCTCTACGTGCTTAGATATTTCCTTACTTGTATTACAGAGAATTGACTCAATACACACTGTACCCTGCACACTAACATATATTAATTTTTAAAAGAAAACTATGTGTGTGTATGTAAGTAAAGCGATTTATGAATGGTTGATCTTGGAATAAAATGGAATCCGTTTAATCAGGAAATGTTCTTAGTTCAACTATTATCAGCTGTAGATTTGGAATGGTGGAGCTCTGTACTGAAAATATGACTTCTCCAGACACCCTGGCTAAGAGATGCTCCTTGTTCCAAGTAATTTTTAAAATACAGTTTTAGGATTTGACCTAACAAAAGTGATGGTGGTGGAGTAAAATGATAATCAATGGGAAGATATATCTGGAAGCATTCAATCATTAAATTATTGGTTAAGCAGCAATATGTTCTGACAGAGCAGCTTTCCACATAGAGCTAAATTAATTCAATCAAATACAATTGAAGGTAAACAGAACATACAGAATAGCTCTTTTTCTGTAGATATCATTATAGAAATAGGTCCTCAGAAGAAATTTGAAATGAGAAGGGCATAAAGAGCTGTCCATATCAGATCTTAGAGAGTATTTATACCCTGATTCAACACAGTGGTGAGGCATGATTAATTAGGGTTTCATGTACAGAGGATGTCTTGGAGAAAGTGACTGGTCCGTTGGAAAAAAGAGAAATATAAGGCCTTTGTAACACTGGATTTCATTTTCTTGTCATCAGTGTTCCTTCTGCAGGTGAGAATTTTATAAGTCTAGTGTGATATCATTCTGTCCATGGTGCCATTTCCCAAAAAAAGAAGAGAACAAAATAAAAGAGGGTTCTGTTCTGACAGCTGCACGGGAAATGTTTTTCATAGTGAAAAAACCCATGCCTCCAGCCACTAAAGGATCCTAGATGTAGATTAGAGGTTGTTAACATGTGAGAGTGGATAAGTACAGCAAAACGAATCAGTGACAGAGAGCACAGAGAAATCAGAAAACCGCAATAAGCTCTGTAGTTTCTGTCGCCACTGTCAGCAAGGACTACAAGGTAGTTTTTGAATTAACGAGTTCAACTTAAAGGGAGGAATTACTGAAGACTGCAAAATGCGTTGTGTAAAATGAACCTTAAATAAAGGGCCTAGGCACCCATCTGAATAGTGCAGTTCATTGGATATTAGCTATGGGGGAAACTGCAATACGTTAGAAATAATTTATCAAATACTTCTGAGAAACACAGCTGAATTAAAATGGCTCACCGTGATTTTGGTGGGACAAGAAAGCACTTTGTCACCATGTGCAGGTCTTTGCTGCAGTGAAGTGGTACGTAAGGCAGAAATGGGTGTTTTTTGGCCTGTGTTCATGGTTTCAGAAAGCCAAAGACAAAAGAAAATGAGAACTGCAGTGCAAGGAGCCGTGGAGGGGAAGCCTGCTCAATCCAATAAACTTGAGAGGGAAAAAAAGAGGGACTTCAGTGCTGTCTTTTCTAGCTGGAATGAAATTTAAGTGGAAACCACAATGAGAAACAGTAAGTTGCTGTCTGCAACAATTTGGATGATAGCACTTAAACAGCAGGGTTTCGAAGTTTACAAGTGATAATGAACTGAAAGGCATAGCAAAACTGGCAGGAGAACGGCAGAAGCGCCTGTGGCAGAAGCGTGAAGGAGGTGCCAGTGCCAGCTTGCCTCCCCTTGGTAACTCAGGCCGATGTCTGTATCTGCCCGTAAGCACCTGACTAAGAGGCCTCACACGTGCAGCTGCTGTTGAGTTCAAATATGAACAGCCATCGTAGTCTGAAAATCCCAGCCTACAGGTTTTACAGAACAGGCTCATCATCAGGCTCGCCTCTTGCCAGGCTTTGCTGCCAAAGAAAAAGTTTAATCATGCTGACAAGGACTGGCTCCCCTTTCCGCTGGCAGCCTGGATGGGCGAAGCGGTCAGTAAAGCCGACACCTCCGCCCGGACTCCTGATCAATGGAGAAATCAGTGCTTCTGCCACACAGTTGATCTTGTCTGTCAAGCGTTCATCTCACTTGCCTTAAAAAGTTCTGATTTCTCCCCAGTGGCTGTGGGGGAAGCCTCGGCCGCCCAGCTCGTACTCGGATACCATCTCTGCGCGCGTCTCAAGCCAGGTGTGAGAACTCACACTTCTGAGGCCATCAACCCATAACTGAGCAGAGATTACCTTAGGAAATTGTCAGAACAAAGATGCGGTTATGAGCCATGATGGTATCAGTTAGAAAGGATATTTATTGTTAGAGAAGTGCTAGTACTGGAGTGTATTTAGTTTCCCTAAAGATTAAGTTACTTGGCAACGCAAGTGGATATTACCAACAAGGCTTGTTTCTCTTGGCAACAGACAGCAATAAACTGATGTAATTATTTAGAGTAATTGTTCCTGATTTTCCATATGGCAACAGGTCCTCTCAAAAGCTGATTCAAATGCGAGTAGAGAATATGCATCAGGGCGAGCCAGTGCTCCTCTCTGAAGGCAGTGTCTGTCAAACGTCATGGTTAAAAGCCAAAACAGAAAAGGAAGTTGTGAACAAAATTCCTTTTTAATCTTAAAATTAATTTGTTATTCATCTTTCCCGTTCACCTTTCGCTCAGAATAAAGTGCGGTACTTTATGGGCTGACTGACCTCTTCAGGTTCAGATGGTGCTTGTCACAGTGGAGATACCAGACAGCATCTTGCTGGTAGTTTCAGAGATGCTGGTGTGGACATGTCCTTTTGGCTTTTTTGTTTAAAGTAAATAATAACAGCACCCCCACAATAAAATAACGGATGAACTGAAGAAGCAGCGTAAAAAGGTAAGTTTATATGACATATAAACTGCAAAATACCCAATAATTTAAGGCAAAATGAATATAATTAATTGATCAGTATATGGTCAGAGATGGTAATTGATGCATACTAGACTCCTGTGACAGTCTGAACAGTAAGTATTTGGTCCTTGTAGGAATTTTTGTGTGTGAGTGAAAATGGTCACTTTTTTAGCGTCTGAAGCTTTAATTCTGCAAGAGCAGTTTACTGGTAAAATCTGAGCAAAGAATTATTATCACCTTCTATTTACTACTTGAATTTACTTAAGAACATGCTTTTTGTATTGTTTTCTGAAGCATATTGGACACACGTATAGAATATGAGCCGTTACGTTTAGTTGTGATTGATTATATTTGAAACTTTTATTAGATGATTAGCTATTGACTCTCAGCAAAATAATTTTGTGCAATAATTCAGATGCTGCTTTCTGAGAATGTTTTCATCCAGGGAACAGATTTTCAACCAAAAAGCTAATTTGAATGTTTTAGTTTATAGAATGCTGAATCAAGTACCTTGAAACATTTAAATCCATCCATACAACATTTGTTTGCATTTGTTTGCATTCTTGACTGGGCTCTCTTTTAGGGAAATAATTAATCATATGTTTGAGTTTAAGCATGTGAGTAGTCTCTCTGAGCTTAATGCAATTAAAGCAGATTAGTTTAATGGAATTGCTCACGTGCTTGAAAAGGCACATGATTACATTTCTGAGTTATGGACCATGTGAACTCTTTTTCTTACTTATTTCTGCTGCATGTAAAGTCTTAATTCCACTCAGTGCATTCATTAACTCTTATTAGGACCTAAATAGCCTTTTCTTGCTGCTCTACCCCTTCAAAGCCTCGTTACTGTGTTTACTTGGGAAATTACTTCTCTGTCACAGTGAGAAAAGATGTCTAATATGACAGTGTTTTAGAAATGTGCGCATTTCATTACCCACGGGGCGAAATCTTCCCTGATTAAGACTATCGCAGGTAGTTGTTTGATTACCCGAGTTGCCTGGCTCCTGGATCACAAGGGTTAAAGCATAAGACAATTTTCAGAGACCTTAGTTTTGCACTGACTAATATTAACCGTAATAGAGGAAGGAATGCAAAGCGCTGTTGCAGGAATAGTAGTTCTAGTCTAGAAACAAAGATACCATGCTCAGCCATACCACTGCGCTTTCCCTTTTGCATCGTATTGTCCAGAAGAGATAGTTTCATTAACTTTTCTTGAATACATTGCCAAGTCCAACCCTTATTGAATGCTTTCTCACTGCTTGCTCTGAAATGGTCCAATGAGTTGGAAAAATCTCCATCTTTTTTATAAAGTGTACACTTCAGAAGCTAGTGAACCAGAAGCGATAGCTATCATAATCATCCATGGAGAAAGTAATTACGGCAAAATTAGAAATATTTCTTAGCTTTTTACCCTATTCTTTCTTTCATTTCACTCATTTCCTTCACCCCTCAAAGCTTGGTCCTCACTCAGTGAAATAATAAAACAGCCTCTCAGTTCTCTATTTAGTGAAGGAAAAACATTTTTTCTGTTTAGTTAAATTAATGACTAAAAATTGGAACAAATGGCAGTAGCTGCAGTGCATGGGAGCAAAACAGGGCTTCAAGGAAAGCTCAGCAGGGCAAGCTGTTGTGTTAGTTCTGCATTTTTAATATAGCATAAACCACTTTGGATGAAACTGAAAAGAGAGTACGTAGGTTTAATGCAAATCCATTCCTTAATTTGGTTATTTGAAAGAAAGGGTAAGCCATACAGAGAGATTTTCCCTTTGACAGATCCCAATACAAGAGTTGTCCTCCAGCAGCTCGTGATGCTGCAGACATCTGTATGGTTTAACCGTGTAATTGACCGTTCCAAAGCACTTTGCAAAGCCATCTATTACATTCCTGCAGCACACCGAACGCACTGTGGCAAATTGCTCATCCGTTTAATCAATGATCCATTCTATGCCATGACTCTGCACCAGTATTTTACTTTGTTTATAAACATACCGCCTGCCTTTCAGCCCAGTCACCTTTCCTCTCGGATACCAGTCCTCCGAGTTAGTCCTGATAGCTTTGGTGCTTTTAACATCAGGCATTATTCTGCAAGATACTGTGTATTTGTTGCATTTTGTTCTTGTGAATCCGTTCCTGTTTCTTATTATTTGACATCCAAAGACTTCTCTTTCTAAGGATTATTTGGAGCTGTTCATTTTCACAGAACCTACTTATCAATCACGACACTTGCTCGAAGCTCTCATGAGAGCTCTCCTGCCAAAGGAGATACCGTAATCTCCCTCCATAACTAAATTCCACCACTTTGTGATACCATTAGAGAATTTCTTTTTCTTTTTCCTCTTTTTTTTTTTTTTTCCCCCCTTCCAAGAGGGGTAAGGAGCAAGTTACAATCTGCAAACTCTTCTGAAAGTCTATGGGGATTCAAAATCCACGGCGCTAGAAAATCTTTTCTGGGTGGCAGATGCTGCAGTGCATGCAACCCTCGGAGAAACGGAGCCACCGCTTTTGTGTGCTCTGTTGAAAAAGAAAAGAGCTTTTCCCGTTTGCTGAAGGAGAGCCATCAGTTAGAAAGAGCAGTGTGGCAGGCCAAATCTGCTTTCAGCAATTCCTTTTCTTGACAATTTCTAATTGTGTGTAAGGAATCGTGTTCATTGAACGTGGCTTCAAACAGCATGAGTGACATATCTCATGGAAACTCTTGGAAGGGGGAGAGTTGACTGGCAATAAAGGAAAGAATTAAAACGAAAGTATTAAGCAATGACAATTAGTGAGCTGAAGTGCTACTGCCAATGATAATGTCTTCAACCTAATTAAATTTTTGGCTCATTGAATATGAAAAATACAAATGCAGTTTGGCTATCTCCTTAGTAGACTCGGAATTTTAGACTAAAAATACATGGGTTTGAACGTTGCCGGTAAGAGTATTAATGAGGAAGTGCTAATCTTTTAGGAACCGTAACGACAGTAATGGTAATGCTTTCTTCACCACAGGTGCCGAGTCATAGCACTGGAGAAAGGCTCCAGGCCATGTTGTGACTGTTCAGCTGCACTTCAGGCACATTTTGGGAGGAGTAATAAAAGCTTAAAAGTATGTAAAACATGGCTGAGGAGAGAAAGCTACTCTGCAAAACCACAGAAAAAGGGACAAATAGTAATAGGCTTAAACTGATGAAAAAAATTAAATATCTCTAAGCTTCCAATAGCGGGAGGGGAGCTGCAAAGCAATGGAGTTAATCACCTGGAGAGCTGCTGAGCTTCTGTCTTTGACTGGCTTTCAGAAGTAGTTACACTAATGTCTGTCAGGGCTAATTCTTGTGCCAGGAGTGATAACTGATCCTGTCTCATGGCTAAGCTGGACAAGACGACATCGTGAGTCCTTCCACAGCTTATTTTTTTCTTGGTTGTCTCCTTCTGAGCCAAAATCATCTTCTGTGGGAACTGTTTTCCATCTGTCATTTCTCCTTAAACAGGATTTACTGCTCCAGGGTGATCAGGGCCTGTTGATTGTGGGTTCCAAAGGAACAAGCAGCTCTGATACTCACCTGCCTGTTTCTTTCTTCTATTAGGAAGGGCAATAAGACACAAGATATTCTTGTATTCAGAAGGGCAGCAAGACTTCAGGTTGAAGATGTCCCTGCTCGTTGCAGGGAGGGTTGGACTAGGTGACATTTGAAGGTTCCTTCCAACCCAAACTATTCTATGATTCTGTGATTCTATGATACAGGCACAAACTATATAGGAAAACTTGATATTTAAGAGGTGCTGGATTTTCTGAGTATAAGGATATAATACTTTTCATTAGAGATGCTTAGGTATGCTTGTTTTCATATCCGAATGTCAGGATAGAAAGAGGTTTATTAAAACTTGGTTATTAAATCCCTATGATGAAACCTTGCTCTGAGCCTGACAGAATCAGCAATGGAAGGGAAGGGTATGAGAGAGGGGGGCCACACCGAGCCACCCTTCAGCCATTTCTCATCTTCAATGTCTAGAAACCTATGTTGTGCTTATTGATCTATGATTTCTTAAGTTGCCCTATCAGTCCCTGATAGACGCTAAGAGCAGTCACTGCAAGTGGAAGCTGTTCTCTGCAGGAGTTTGAGGGTGTACTACATCGAGAAGGGGACTCCTTAAGTCAAATCAGGATTTGTACAGCATTGAATGAGAACAAAACTCTTTGCTGGCCACATGCCTAAGGGTGGACTGTTCCTGATGAGTCTTTCGCCGTATACAAGGTGCCAGCATACTCAGGAGTCGGGTCCAAGATGTTGTTAGTGATATGATATTGTGAGATGTGGGAACAATGGAGGTGTGGTGTCGCCCCCCCTGCCCTCTCCAAGTTGTCTAAAGAATAGCATGTCTTCTTTACTTTAGAATTATAACAAGAGAAAGTTTCAGCTTTTGAAAATCTACAGTGAAAAAGAGCTTTGCAGTTCACGTTCTTTTTCTGTTTTAAATTTCCTAATTGTTTTTTGGTTTCAATCTTTTCGTATCTGATTTTAAGCCATGAAAATACCAGTAGGAGGAGGACAGCGTTATGAGTCATAGCTTTATGCCTGGTACCAGAGTAACAATTAAAGGCTGGTCGTTCATCATGACATTTGGTACAATTCACTGTGAACGGCAATAACTTCAAGAGTTTGCTTAAACTGCTGCATTTACATCCTTGGTTCAATTTATAATCCTAGAACTCTATGTCAGCTTTATGCAGAATAATAAGACAAATATTATAGTTATGCCAACGCATAAAGTAAATGCTTATTTAAACATGCACCTTGTGCAGAGCTCTAGGCAACCTTGTAAATCACTACCCAGTCTGACACAGCTCTTAGCTAAGTGTGATTTACATATTTTCCCGACAATGCTCTCTCAAAATAAAATTAAATAAATGAAAAATACGGGCAATTACAATAAAGAAAATGCCCTTTTTTAGAATCAAAAGTCCTTTTAAACTTTCAGATACTATCTTCAGGCAAGTAATAAAATGCCATTAACTATAGATGTGGTACAGGTGTTTTAGAAATAGATATTGGAAATTATGCCCAATTCTTTTCAATTGAAAAAGATGCGAGGCAGAAACATATTTTAGTGAAAGAAACTGAGCAAAAAGTAGTTTTCTTTCGGAACAATATTAGAAATAATCAAAAAGGCAGTTAAGTCAGATGATAACTGAAAGCATGAGAACATCAGGAGTAGCGAGATTTTCGACGTGGGGTGCTGTAATCACCCCATGAAGAGCCACGTTCTTTAACTCTCACGTAGCTTCTCCAGCCATCCTTCCAAGTTAGTTGCCTTATTTAAATAAAGGTATTAAAAAACTAGGGAACATCTGAATATAGTAACAGAACAAAGAAACTTTGGATGTTCTCATGTGAGTAGAGCTGGTAATGATTCAGACTACTTGTTCAACAAAGTAAGCAGCAATAAGACAGGCATAAATATGTATGGAGCCACATAAAGGAGCTTGTCATGAGCTATTGTCTGAGCCCACTGTACAGAACAGGAGAATCAGCAAATCTTCGGCTCAGAAATTAAAAAAATAAATGACTGCAGAGTCCATTTTTCATTTTTATAATGTATATGGAACCGCAACCATACCCAATACTGCAGCATTTACTAAAGCAAAGGGCTTGAGATGGTTCCAAAAAGCCAAAAGAGCCCCAGACACAAGCGCTGCTGTCGGTGGCAGCCCCCCAGCAGCCACTGCCTCCGCGGCCAGCCTGCCCCCCGTGAGGCTGCTGGCTGGCAGTCTGCAAACCTCCAGGAGCAGGCTCCCGGAGACCTCACGGGTACCGCAAAGGGTTGAAGGAGAAAAGGAGAGGGGACCAGAGGTTAGGAGGTAAGGAGGTTAGTAGGGAAGCACACAGATTTTTCCACATTTTCCATTTGCAAGCAGGTCCCTTGGAGAAGGTGGGAATCAAACCAGTTAGTAAAACCTTTTGATTTTGACAAATTAGGAAATATTTTTTTGGAACTTTTCTGACTGGGCTTTTCTGCGAGTAATACAGCATCAGCTATTACATTAACTTTGATAAACACGATAAAAGCCGTATGTTGCCTGGCTTCTTTAATGCCAGCTTAATAAGAAATTAACTTCCTCACATTACAGCATTGCATAGCTGAATGCTTTTCTGCAGTTTGTGTTATCCTCCGAAGCAGCAGTCACTAGCTGTTTTTAGAAACCAGACAGCAAGGCAGCGTGATTGTAGTTGTACTTCAGCAATTCTTTTTTTTTTCTTATGTACATTTGAGACAGGCGATCAAGCAAGTATACGGCTATTTATTTGCCGCTACTGCAGTTAAAGCTCATATGAACCATTACACAGAAAATTACTTTTCTTTCTCAGTTTATATGCCTGACCTTGATAGCTTTGCTGTTCACTGGTACCGTTGCCATGGAAATGGGAGAATGATCTTTCTGTTGATATCATTGCATAATTAAGGGTCACTGAGCCTGTTTAGGTCAAGAGATCATTCTCAGAGTTCAGCTCCTCAGGGGGGTGGATGTTATTCCACAGAAATTTTGTGTATGGGCTGATGTGGTTGTTACTTTGGCATCCTAAATTAAACTATTAGCCCCACTGACTTCAAGGTAAGAGCCAGAAATATTTGCCAAACCTATAGATTTCCAACAAACCCCATCTCTGTGAGGCTGCTTTTTCTGGGTGTTCCCAGGCATACAGAGCTACCAAGCTATGAAGTTCGTTGCCACTTCCTAGCTGAACAGTGGTAACTGGCTGTGTATTGCTCCTGACCGTTTTGAATTGCATGTAAAACACAATCACTTATACTGGTAAAAACCTCTGGTGATGGAAATTTGAGTCTCTCCAAGGTGTAGCTAGCTCAGAAGTTTTTTTTCTAATGGCTTCTCCTAAAAAACTTGATGTTTCTACAAGGATAGTTTAAGGACAAATAGGAGCCTGTCCTTCTCCAGTGGACATCGACAACAGTTTCTTTCTTTCCCTGCAAACTTATATACTGAAAACTTGTCCCATTTTTGACCGGCCACATTTTCTAGATTACCAATCACTTTTGTTGCTTGCCTCCAGGGTCCTTCCAGAGACTTTTCTTGAAAACTGATTCCCAAACCCAAACGGGATGCTCCAGCTCAGGCATCACCAGCATGGAGCACAAAGGAGGGACTGCTTCATATTTTTAATGCATGATATTCCTGGTTTGACATCCCGGAGTAAGGAAAGGAAAATAAAAAAAGTAATGGGGTTACATCACTGGCTGCAGTTTTATAAGTCTTAAAAAAACCAGTTTTATAAATTGTATTTCATTATCATTGTAATTAATTAAATGAAGCCAGCTCCATGTTAACACCTAATCCTGTGCTTTGGGCAACTCTTGAGACGTTTAGGGAAAAAAAAGGGCCCATCCACATTAGCCTCCTGGTTTGGCAAGCCAAAATAGATGTACGTTGCTGTACTGTTCCCCTTTCCTTTGCCTTTATTTTTACGCAGAAATTTTGAAAGGTCTGCCTGCCTGTAGTTTCTGGCTCTCTGAGCAGGTCTACATTTTTGATATACCCTTTCTTTTTCCCTGCATGTCCTTTCTGAACAAGCTGTGCCCTTTCATATCAGTATTCCAGTCATGTGAATTCTTCCCTCCAATCTCCTGTTATGTAAGGAAAAATGAACACTATGAGGTCCTTTTCATAACTTCTGTAATTTGACAATCCCTCTTTATTAGCATGGGGTCTGTCATCTTGGTTTACTGCCGGGAAAACAAAGATTTTCACCGCATGATATAATAACTATAAAAAAGATTCAGATGGCGGTAAATAGCACAATAAGACTAATTTTCAGTATATTGTTTCAAGATGACTTGCAGAGATTTAGCCAATTAAAAATAGTAAGTGTTGGGCTAATGTAGATTCATGCCTCACACTGACAATATACCTGGGGATAGTCTTTACAGAAAGCTGTCATGAGATGGAAGTCCTGCATTGGGAGCTTTGAAAATGGATAAAACAATGGAAACTGTAGTGGAAGAAATAATTAGGTGCAAATGTTGGAGAAAAGACATAGATGACATCTAGCCTGGTCCATCTGGCACCCACAGGCAGGATCTAGCCCTTTGGAACATTTCCATTGCCTTGTCCTTGGAAGAGACAGGTAATGAGTTTTCTGGGAATAAGCTGTCGTAACGAATTCCTTCTCCTGGGCTGAATCCAACGCAGAGCTGGGCACTAGGTCCCTGTTAGGAGAAGGGGGGAGTCTGAAGGAACATCTGTTTTCACATATGCAGAGCATCCAGAGCAGGCACGGTTAGATTATCCTATTAATATGTTGCTCCTATAACTAACTTTATGGTCATATTTGGCAATTAATTATTTGATAGCTTTGTCTGGTCTAGAAGCAGAAATAACACCACAACCTTTTACAACCCAGGACTAGCTCATGGCTAACCGTATATGGATAAAACCAAATCCTCCTGCATAGCTTTTGTTGCCAGGTTGTGAGAAAAAAAATGCTGCTCTTCCCTTGGGTGCTTGCTCTGTAAGGTGCTAACTGAAAAAACAAGAGGACCGTTCCACCTTTGAAAACAACCTGATTCTTAATAATAGCTCGTTGTATGAAAAAGACCTGACCCATTAGAACATTGCAATTTATATTCTTTTTAAAACCACAAATTAATCCCTCCAGGCTTCCCAGTCAATCTGCTTTTGTGAGACTATTAAAGAACCCCTGAAGTGGAAGTGGGTAATATCTTGTCTTTTTTCCCCCTCTTACTTCCTTTAAAGTCACTCTAGAATTAGGTTTTAAGGAAGTGCCAAACACTGCAAGAAATAGGGAAGTGAACGGTTTGTGTTCAAGAAACCCATCGATCTTCACTACTGTAAGGATCAGGGCTTGTTCTTTTCCTTTTTCTTTTAAGTTGCTTTCATTTTCCACATGGTTTTCTGAGAATATGATTATTTTGGCTTCTGGCCATGGTTGTCAATACCAACTGCTGGGAAATTTGTTCTGTCACCCATTACCAGAGTTTCCCAAAAACCTTTTTAAGCAGCCACATGTTTTGGACTTCCAGAAAATTTAACATGTGACTGCAACAAACAGTCAACCCGTTAGTCTACTTGGATTTTGAAGAAATGCACCATTGATTGTGAATTTATTATAAAAGATTGTACACAAAAGGATTGTATCATTGCTCGCCTGTGATGGTACTCAGCAGATCTTAAGTGATCATTTAACTGGAAATATTTATACTGCATGTTCTTTTAGAGGTTGCTATGGGAAAAGAGAGAACGTAGTCTGTTACACTGGGCTGTTCCTGAGGTTCAAGTGATGCTTCAACAGAAGCAGAGCATGAAAGGCAACACAGAGAGACACAATGTTTTGATGATTAAAGCACAAATATGCAACAAGACTATTCACTAGCAAAAGCTCCCAGTCACCTTTAAAAAACAATGACTTCGCTAAGAACAAAGGAGCTTTTGGGCGTCTCTTGGGAATTAATACACATACAGCTGGGTATCTTGTGGTACAAAGCCTCTAAGTGCAGGTATTATACCTTCTCATCCAAACCCAATTATTAATACTCCTTGGTTGGATGTGGAACATTCTTCTACTGTGAGAATAAGCTCTTATTATTTTCTTTGATGGCTCAATGGCAAAGTTCAGTGGAAAATGAGCTCTAACCTTGGGCTTGGGGATCGAGAAGCAGAGAATACTGTCTCAGCAGCAGAGCAATGAGAGAATTAGTGTCAAAAAAACGTTGGGAGAAAGGAGTCGTAGAAAGAGAATGGAAAAATTCCCTCTGCAAATTCAGTTCCCCTGGGAAAATCGTAACCACTGAAAAGTCAGCTTGCAAGGACATTATGATTTAATTCTTTATATTCTTTTAATAGCTTGCATTAAAGACAAGGAGAAGGACATGTTTTAGTTAAGGACTTATTACTTTCTCTGGGAAGTATTCTTTTTTTATTTTGTAGTTTTGGGATCAGGAGGTGATGGAGGTGACATGGGGCTTGATCTGTGGGAAGCCTTAGCAAGGCATGGATTCCTAAATCCCTGGCTAGGTGCTGAAGTCAAAAGTCAATGCAGAAAGCCCCTGGAATTGCCTTCTCAGCATTAAAATACTCAAGGTACCTTCACTTCTGGTCAATGGCCATTATTTTGTCAGGCTTGATGGGGGTTTGAGGAGAGACTTTGATTTCAGCCCCTGCTCCACAGAATCCCAGCACGGCGGGGGCTGGCAGGGCCCTCCGGAGCTCCCCCCGTCCAGCCCCTGCGTGAGCAGCACCCCCAGAGCAGGGGCACAGGACCGCGTCCAGGCGGGGTGGGAATGGCTCCAGGGAAGGAGACTCCACAGCCTCTCTGGGCAGCCTGGGCCGCTGCTCTGGCACCCGCACAGCAAAGGGGTTTTGCCTCAGATTTCAGTGGAACTTCCCGTGTTCCAGCTTGTGCCCGTTGCCCCTTGTCCTGTCGTCGGGCACCGCTGAGAAGAGCCCAGTCCCACCCTCCTGACACCCGCCCTTCAGATCCTGATAAGTATTGGTAAGATCCCCCTCAGTATTCTAGATTTAGTAGAAAATAACTTTAGATATTTAATAGAAAATTTCATATAAAATAAATTTATATATTTAATATAAAATGAATGTAATATAAAATATTTAATATAAATTAAGAAATATTAATAAAGCAAGGATTAGGTAGGACTCTCCTCTCTCAGGGGAGTGCCTCATGGCTGATCTGTGGAGTGCATCTTCTCTCTCTGACCCAGTGAATATTTAATTATTTAATGTAAGTGGAACAGGTTCAATAGGCAAGAACTGAGCATCAAGCGGGGAGTCAAAATGCTCTTCTGGAAAAAAGGGAACTGCAATCCCTTAGGCAGAAGAGTGATTTGAGCCCAGACGTGCTATATTCTGGGCAAATGCTGTACCCACTAAAGACAGCTTTAGCTTTTGGGAAGATTTATGAGAAAAGGCACTGCTTTGGCATCACCTGCCTTCTTGTGAGGGTCTGCGGTGAGAGGGCTGGGGATTGTACACTGAGCATAACAGAAAAGGAGTAATGTCACCCCCCCTTCCCACTCACACGGTAAAAGTCAATCTGAATTTAGCTACTGTTGCAGCCTAGAATATTTTTTTTTTTTCATAGCTATAATACTTTTGACTAGCAGCATCTTCCCTGGATTATAAATGGCACTCACCAGAAAGCAATGATCTGAAGTGCCTGTAAATATTTCTTATTCAGTTTTACAACATCATTTTGAAAGAGCAAATAACGTTTGGGAAAATGGGAAAACCAGTGGGTTTTTGGCTTTTTTTTTTGTTTGTTTGGGTGGGGGTTTTTTTTGGTTGTTTTTTTTTGTTTTTTTTTTTTTTTTTAATTTCTTATAGTTGTGCCTAAGAATCACCCAAGATTAGGCTAGGAACTGTGTATGTGCTAATTAAAAGACATTCTCGTGCCATCAGCCTTATTGTCTATATAGCCCAGACAAAGTGTAGGATGAGAAAAAAAGCACATATATATTTGCAGTTCATGAGCTAGTGCAGGAGCAGAATTAAAATCCATGTCTGCCCTTCTTGAGAGTTCTACTCCTTAGACCAAGATGTCTAGCAGAGTTCAGAGATTCATTTAATTTTGAAAAAACCCCAAACACCTACTCTCAATGTCACTTGCATGCAATGTGTGGAGTACATTGGTTGCTGAGTTAGAAGGGGTGCTGAGGGATTTGACTCTCAAGCCTGTGCTGTGGCTACTCCGCTGAGCTGCTTATAGCACCAGCGCATTACTCTACTGAGATTTGGTTGGATTTTATTGAGGAGGGAAAGGGAGCTTGATCCTGTAGACTCCAAATGATATCAGTGGCTTTGGATCAGTCCCGAAGACTGTTGTGTGTGTTTTCGTTGCTGTTCACTGCCTAGTTCACTAAAAAAAGAGGAGTTGTTATCAGTGTTCTTCCGCTCATCTGTTTGCTGTTGGTGGCTGAGTATTGGTTTTGCCCCTTGGAGCAGCAGGCAGCAAGGTGAGCAGCAGCACTCATCGCTCCTGTACGCGCTGGCCAGAAGAACTGCCATTCCTCAGACATCCGCAGGAAGGAACGCCCGAGTGCAGATCAGACGGAGTAGACAAGGTGTGTGCTGGAAGCGCTGCTGAGCTTGAATCAAAACCATTTTCCTTCGCAGTCAGAATTGCTGCGTGTGGTTTCCCAGCAGCTTCCCAGCTTCCAGCGTAGAGGGGAGGGAACACTACCTGTAACAAATGGGAAACTGAAGCTGAAGTCAGCTTTTCCCAGCATTAGTCTGAAATGTTAGTTACAGGTTTTTGGATTTATTTATTTTTATATAAAGTAGAAAGGACTTCGCTGACAGTGGCTAACGAAGAGTTTAAGAAACAAGAGAGAAATTTCAGGTAAAAGGCCTATTTGTCAGGGTAACAATATTTTTGTGAATTGTTGTGAAGGATTTTCTCTTTTTTTAGGCAGTATTTCCTCCAATTATTATATAATCTTGACTTATGGGTCTGAATTTAGTTCTTACTTCAGCAGGCGTCATGACTGAAAAGTGGGTGTCAGAAGTCTTAAAAGGATATAAACAATAAAATAGATTTGTGAATTAGGGGCCCCCTTCATATAAGTAATAAAGTTTTTTTTTTTCCTGCAAGCAGTGAAACTTCTTTCTTGTAGCTGTCAGTGTAGTCATTCTGCATCGGTGTAAGATATCGACAGTGTGCTCAGGGCAATAGCAGAAAAGGGCAGAGATTAAATAAGGGGAAGGGAGCAATCTCAGTTGAGTAGAGCTGTTCCAGACCAATTGCAAATACAATAAAACTATAAGGCCCGACCCTGGTCTTGGAAGAATGTTCTTAGTAACTTTAGTAACAGTGCAATGATTTTGTATGATGGTAACGAAAATACATCTCGGAGGTGCTGAAACCCGTACTTGGCGCACACCGGGGCTTCAATGCAGCTATGATAATTATCCAACTCAGAAAACTTCCCTTCCTCTGTTGATTGATTAGTGCACACTTCAGGAGCTCAGCTGGTGTTAAACACTGGCTAACAGCCTGTCTCTGACTGAGCAAGGCATACAGAAAATACCAAAACTCCGCACTAAAGTGAATGCTGAAACAAAAGCAACCAAAGCTAACTGAAGAAATTTGGAGTGGAAAATCTCTGGTGAGCAAGGTTTACTTCTCAGGAATTAGAATGAAACTGTCAGAACAGGAAAAGGGAAGAAAAATGCTTTTTTTCACAGGAGATTTAAAGGGTGAATGCATGTTAAATGGACAGCTTGATTAACAATTAATGAATAAAGTTAACGCTATTCTCGCAAGAAGTGTATCAGAAACATTTTCTAATGATTTTCAAAGGACTCCACTCTGCACCCCCGACAACGGGATTCATACACGAGTGCTCAGGTGAGTGGGGCTATATATGAGCTTATAAGGACCAGCAATGTCTGCCGAGCAGCCTCTGCAGATCTGGTGGCAGAGGATGTGGCACTGTGCAGTACTAGTTCATTGCTGCTCGCTTTTTGCAATAAGCATGCGAATTGTAAAGAAATCAAGTCGTGCCAAAGTGGTTCTTGGTGAGCGGTGCTTCAGAAGTCTCTGCAGCCCAGCTGAAGAGATTGTTAGTGTTGGGGCAGAGTGAGCAACAGCCATAACCACAGACTGAATTGATAGATAGGCTATGTACAGCTAGTAATATCCCAAAGGTTATTCCATGTACACTGAATATAAAAATGTAATCAGACTCAAGATGTACATGTAATTTCCAGAAGTTGTCTATATTACTAAGTAATAATAGGTACACACTTAAAAAAAATAAAATCTTGGCAAAAGGAAACAATAGAAAGGAGAAAAGAAATCTTTTGTGCTGGTTTTGCTTTGTTCCTAATTAAGTAATTCCAGATCTGATCATTCAGTGTATATAGATGGAGAGAGACAAAAAGCTCACCCAACTTAATGCTATTAGACTGCAGAAGAGTAACAATATCTGAGCTTTTAAAAGTGCATGTAAGACACAGGCTGCTAGGTTGCTTCTAATTTCAAAGGCCAGAGCACGAGAAGGGGCACACAGGAGAAACTGAGAGGGTCCTTTATAAGGCAATGGCCATTCCGTTTTCTGGCACATTAGGGCACAAGGACAAAGAAAAATTTTAGCAAGGTTTATGAAGTCCTGGTGGGGCTGGACCTCGATATCTGCAAAGTAAGATCTGCCCCTGCCCCTAAGCATTGCTCCTTCATGTCACCAATTTCATAGACAATAAAAAGCTCAAGCGATGGTAGGGATGTTTTTTAAGGTTGCACAGTTTAAGTCATGCAGGATTCCTTCTCCAAAAACAACATGTATTTGATTGCGCTCTACATCTTAGTGTACTAGAACTAATCTACTAAAATATTCATGTAGCAAAGAAAAATGGGAATAAAAAAAATAATGTGCAGTGCGTCAGAATTAATGTGCCTAGTGAACGTTAACTTTTGTATTCCTAAGACTTTTTTAACCTTGCCACCTTAATGGTGTTCTCACGCAGCATTTTACATTTAGTATTTTTCTTTTTTAAAGTTCAAAGACAAAATGAAATGGGGATGGGAAGGGGAGGGGTAAGTGGAAGAAAATAAAAGAGGACCAGGAACAATAGAGCTGAATCCTTTGCTTGGTGAATAAAGCTCATAAACACCTTGGACTAATAATTTCATATATAGGCTGAAATTCAGAGCATGCAAGCGTAGAAAGCTGCGCAATAATTAGGAAATAAAAAAAAGACTTAATGAGATTTAAGTGATACATATGCAGAGCTGACCCTTAGATAGTCTTAAATGAATTTCACCCTCACATGGCTGCTCTTCTAAATGGATGTGCATGAAACATTAATACATTTGCACGAAAAATCCCATGTCTGTATTTTGTTTTCATTTTTAGTTATGTATTTCTGCTGCACATGTGCCGAACCCTGTGCTTAATAGTGAGCAGTCTTTATTGATACCTTATTTTTAAAAATATATAAGGTGTTTGTGATGTTAAAGGCTCCTGAAAATCCAAACCATAAGAATGATTTTGAAAACGTTGAAATCGAGGACCTAGCTCCATTCTGCCCCCAACTACAAATTACAGATGAAGCTTTTACGCTCTGACTCAAAAAGAAATAACAAAAACTTATTTCTGGCAACAAACCAGCTGGGCAAAAATTATATTCCAAACTGCAAATTTTATAAAAATTAAGAGTGAGAGAATGAAAGAGAAAAAGAAAAAAGGGTGGTTTGTAATGAAGACAGTTCTACAAGTGCGCTGTGTTGAGCATACTGATCGCCTGCTGTATCAGGTTAGAGAGGACATCTAATCCATCATGGAATCTGAATGTACCTAATCCATCTTCCAGGTGCTCAGGTACGCTCCCCCCAGTCCGTCCGGAATCCTGCACAGATGCATTTTCCTGAAGGCACAAGGGCTCTGTAAGATTATACAGGTCTTTCTGCACAAAGTTTATTGCAAGAGGTGGTCTGCTGGCAGCTCCCCAATGGAGCAGGTCTTATGTTAGAATTGAGGTGATGAACTTTAATCTTAACAGGGAGAAAACCCCGAAACATCCTCGATTCATGAAAATAAACTTGTGCCAGTTGTTTTAAAATTGTATCTTTTAAAATACATTTTTTTAATTAAATAGGAGAGCTCTAGCTTTAAGGTATTCTTTCATTTTCTGGCTGAACTTTCTTTGCAGAATTGAATTGAATTGTGCAGAAATATTCATGGCCAAGGACATAAAGATACAACTCAATAAGGAAAAAAAAAAATTCCAGATTCTTCCCTGTCCCAGATTTCCCTGTAAACCCGAAGGCTATGCAATACGTAAACACACACTTTTAATCAAGGATATAACAAAGTGTGTGCTCAGGTGACTGAAATGGTCAAGATGTCTTGTCCCTACGTTTAATTAAAAGATTCCTTCATTGGATTGTGTGGTACAAAATTCTCACGTGTTTTATGTTTGTTGTAAGTACAAGTGGTCTCTTGTCATGCAGCTCTGCGCACTTCTCTCCTGAACCTGTACGTTAATCTGTACAAGGGGGCACAAGTAGGACATTAATCTCCCTAAAACAACTTTCTCTCTTGCATAGGTTTCCCGCTAAATAGAAATCTGCTAATTTCTGAAAAATGTGGCTTTAGCGAGCATGTCCTTTTAGTTTCTCACTACCTCTGTTCCCTTTACTGCCCTCTTGGCTTCTTTATCTATAATTGTACCATAGACTAAAGTCACTAAAATATTTTAAACACATATTTAATTGTAAGAATGTGCTTAAATCACGTGGGCTACAGCAGGAGTTAAGTAACTTTTTATAAGTGCTGTGGTAAGTAGGGATTAGATCTATCTGCCTTGTTGGTTCGGGATATTTCAAATGGGGACAGTTCCTTTTTTTTGTGCTTTCTGTCTTGTACCACCAAAATTGTACTCGGCTGCCCACGAGGAGGAGTTTGTCCTTTGATAGCTGTCACTGAAAATGTGATGCCTGGGTGTGCAAAGGTTTGCCATCTATTCATCCTTGACAGGCAAAATTACCCTGGGCTGTCTAGTTAGTGGTGTCTTGGCAAGAGTGTTTTGCCCTGTGGGATTCATGGGGGATTTTGAGTGACTACAGAGCGGACAGACATCATGAATGGTTTTGGGTTGCCCAGTGCTGTGAACTAGATGTATAGCACTTACTAGGAAAAAGTGAGTGATGACTTATTAACTCCATCACTGGGCACCTGGCCCTGCTCTATTTTACACCTGCCTTTACCAGGTCAAGTTGACGTGAAAACAAACTGTGGAGGTGTTTATTGTTTTAATCAAAAAGCCAGATGGATTGGGCTAAGAACAGGAGGACTGCCATCTCGGATTAAACCAGATGGGCCGGGGGGTCCATCCGATCCTGTATCCCCACTATAAAGGTCAAGCAGAGCGATTCTTCTCCAAACACATACTCCCATCTTTCAGCACACAAAAGACCAAGGACTTCCTGCACAAGCAGCTGCATCTGAATTGTCACATTTAACAATCGACAGCAGAACTATCTTCCATGAATTTATAGGATCCTTTCTAGATGTCCATCGCACCCTGTGGCAAGGACTTCCACAGACTAATCTGCTTGTCTTCCTGTTTTTTCCGTGCTTACACTGGAAACACTCTGTAAGGCTATTACTATGGCACTCTTGAAGTCAATATTACAGGGTATATGCAGACACAAAAGTACATTTTTTAGAGCAATTCATTAGCATGAATCAGAGATGGTGCTCTGAGGAGCTTTATAAGGAGAAGATAATTGTGTGGGATAAGCAATAATCTTTGTGAGTTAAATTTTGTCAGTTGTGCCTGTCTGGGAAGTGGCTGAGTGGTATTCAGTCGCAGAGAGAGATAGTAGCAATGTTTATGTCAAACAGAAAATGAATGCAAGAATCGCCAGTACCTGTCCTGCGGGGTCCTGAGTGCTCTGTGAGGTTTGGCTGCCCTTAATTCCTGTTGCAGGTGAAGGAAACGAGCTCCTTGTAGAAAGCGCATAGTTCTTTGGTCTTTAGTGTAGAAGGCTATGAATACACTGAAGAGACGTAATGTGATCTTACAGTTCTAAATGCTATGCCTTTGTTTTCTCTGTGGCTCCCTTTGCTTACTCTTTATATAAAATTTGGTCCACAGAATTCAGCTGCTGCAGAAAACTTTCTGTGATCATTTAATCCCCTGATATACCACGATTTCTTTTCATCTACCACTATAGCAAAGATACTGTACATATCTCATTAAGGCAGAGCCCAAAATCCCTGTTATTTTCTCAGTGCTATTAGCTTTTCAGCTGTCATATCACCTTTTATTGAAATTCTGCTGAGTCCGGCAAACTAAGCAGAGTGAAGATATATCAGTAGGGACCTCCAAGAAACACAAGCTATTTCAATATTTGGCATACGTTTCTCTGAATCAACTCTGAACAGAGCAGGGTGATAGCAGAATAACACCGCGGTGTTAGAGGACTGGCATTTCGCAGAGGTACCTCATGTTTCTTACCATTTGTGGTCATTAAAAATCCCAAGTCACTTTCTATAAGAGAAATATGTTGTCTTGACTCAACTCTAGGGCTGAGCAAATGCGTTTTGGATATATTATACAGTCGTTTAGTTTTTCCATGTGATGCTGCCTTTGTTCTCAGCTTCTGCCCTCTGTTTTTGACTCTTACACTTGACTCCTCCGTGACAAAATGGTGACACTTCACTGTAAACTGAAGACATGGCTGCCATAGTTATAAGACCATCTCGCCATCTCTTCCCCTACACCCTCAGTTATTTATCCCATGGGATACTGAAGTTCTGCTATCCCCATTTTCATACTTGAGGAATGAGTAATTAAGAGATTTGCCCGTTAAAAGACTGTCATGGCAAAGGGAGTCATACACACGCTGCCTTGCTGCCAGGACGTAATTGATAAACTCCCTGGTGTGGGGGCTGAAATTTGATTAACTGTCTCATCACATTTCCTGTTTTTGCTTTCTCTTTCAGACTAACAGCTAAAGCCGTCGCTGTTCTCTTACCAATCTTGGGAAGCTCATGGATCTTTGGGATTTTGGCTGTCAATGCCCACGCATTAGTATTTCAGTATATATTTGCTGTTTTCAATTCACTACAAGTAAGTACCTGGTGGGAAAGTTTATGGTTACTGAACTGCTCCTGAGATCCAATACATGGATCATTAGTAATGTTTTCACATGCTTGTGTTTATTGGTTTTTTTAATATGTTTGTTCCTCTGTCTTTTAAGCCTGTGCTGACCAGACAGCGCTGGCAATTGTTTAGTCTCTGTGTAAACAGAACCC
>VZTV01113746.1:166-22243 GCA_013400875.1 Anhinga rufa | reverse complement strand
AAAAAATCCAACCAAACCCCAAAACCAAAAAGAGCCAAAACCAAAAAACACCCCAAACTCCCCCAAAAAACCTCACCTCCAAACCCCCACCAAAACAGATAGTGAAAACTAAGGTTTCCTTTCTCTTCTGAGATCTTGACTCTTTTCCCCATTAGCGTTCTAGGGAGCTCCTGAATACTACCGTGAGTGAGCTCTGTGCTTTCTGGGACTGCTGTATGCTCTGAAGTCTTGTTGTGAGTGCCAAACCAGAGAGGACCATCCATAGCATTGATACAGAATTTTCCTAAAATCCTAAAATTCTTCCTAAAGATTTGTGGTGAAGAAGCATTTTCTGCTCTTTGCCATTTGCAGTAATGCCGTCAAGCACTCATCTGAAATTTATTTTTTCTTGTCTGATTTTAACTGTGACTATTTAACTCTTGGTACTTGTCAACAAAATTATCTATCTCTGCAGGTTTTTTGTATGTAGCATTGTGTCCTGTGTAACCAGGCAACCCAACATGAAATGAGGGTATGAGAATATAAGATGTGCGCCGCATCTCTCGGTGTGTTTAGCGTATGGAGCCAGGTGAGCAAAAGTGCAGGCTGAATTTTTATTGCCAGTCACTGACTGTGAGCAGTGCCTCTAGGACTGCAGTTCCTCCAAAAACCTCTGCCAATATGTAGGTGTCTTGCACTGCTCCTTATGGAAGGAATATCCTTGCTGTTTGACTTAGATTTGTCAATATAGCTGCCCCCCCGGCAGCTTGCCGGCCGCTTTGTGATCTGCTTACAAGGGTAGGTGTTTGTCACTCTTCTCACAATGTTTCTTCTGCTCTGCTTTCCTGGCAGATGCCTGTACCTACCACGTGGCTGATTATTCTCCGGGTCAGAAAGCTTGTTGAATGCTGGTAGGGCTTTTGTCCATCTGAACCAGTGATCCCCTCCAAAGCACTGGCTGGAGCTTTGTGATGTTCTGATCACACTAAATATAAAAGCTCTTCCATTTTGCAGAATGTGTTCTTTTCTATTTTTAGTAACTCTTCCACTTAATGATTAGTTTACTTTATAACAAGTATCAATGTCTGTATTGTTTCAGTCATGCTGATAAACAGATCTTTGCATACTGATACATGGTAGTTTGGGAGGACAGACTCACTGGAATGTCTAATAATGAGCGAGCAAATGCTTTTATTAAAGATGGGAAGGCCCCTAGACTGCACACCTGCTAGTGGTAAAAAATGAGTTTAATTTGAAAATGGATCCAGAGATTTGTTTCACTTTACTACCAGTTAAACCTGTTAAGAGCAAAGAAATTGGATAGCTATATATTACTTAATAATTTTAATGCAATCTTAATGTGGTATAAGGATTTTTTAATCTGTAAGTAAACTCATAAGTTGTTATTCCTTATGAAAGATTGTAGCTTATTTAAATAGCAGTTACTGTAAATAATGGTAAATTTAAGTAACAATTACTAAAGAAAAGAATATGCTGCGCTAATATTTCTCCTTTCCTGTCTCCTGCCACAGTTTGCGGGGGGGGGAACCCAGTATGAAAACTGATCTTGTTTTGATGCTAGTCAGCAGTAAAACTCCATTTATCTGCTTTCATTTCTTTGATGTGGCTAACTTCTAATAAATGAGCTCCGTGCTCTTCAATTGAGACTCAGTGATGTGTGTATTCTTGTTTCATAATCATGTTTGAATGATTAGCCAAGTAGAAAATTGCCTGCTCAGTAGAAAAATAAATTGAAGAGGGCAACATTGTAATATTAATCTTCCCTATATTGTAGTAAAATGCTTTGAAATGGAAGAAACATGTATTTCATGATGCATTTTACTACCAGCAGAAAGATCTGCAATTTTCATTTGGATACAAATAGTTTTTCTCCTGTGCTTAATTAGGTCAACAAGTAAAAATAAGTCTTGAAATTCAGAACATATGTAATGTTTGGAGACTTGCACCCAGTTTCTGGTTTGGAAATCTTTTAAATGGATAAACTTCAAATATCCTAGGTTTTCTCTCCCTTCTTATTGCTTATCACCTCGGACCCCAACACTTACTAGCAAGAGTCAGATTTAAACAAATTCTTTTGGCATGTTATGCATTTCCCCAGTCTCTTCAGGATCTTTATAGTTTTGGTAGGAATTATAAACTATCCAGGACTGCACTAATTTTGGCAGATTTTCCACTGCTCTTAGGAGATGCTGAACATCAGTTAGGTTCTAAACAAATCACTTCAGGGTGCTTTAGGGCACAAATTACACCAGCTTAAAGACAATGATGTTTATGGTCACACACAGCTCTGATACACATCCCAACACATCCTCTAATGTTCTCTGTCATGATTACAGGGCAGTTTGCACTTCTTGTCTCTCAGAACACTGGATGCTTAGGTCACCTATTCTTGTTTTTATTCCTCAGAAGGATTTTGAAGATTACTGTTGTTAGTGCAAGCCTTATTCTCAGTGCTAAGTTTATCACTTTGCCTGGCCTGATAGCTGAGAATGAGCTTGGATGGTGTCTGTGGACTCTAAAACCCTATGATCAGAAGTTGTCTTAAAACAAAGTTGTTGCTTTAAAGTGCAAAATATTTAGGAAGAGATAAATTTTAAATTGTCTTAACAATAGATATCCCACACTGTCAAAGAGGTACCAAAACTTCCCAAAACCCAAGGGTTCCTAGGGATAAGCAGTGGGTCTCTGCATTCAACTGATTTTTATAACTGAAGGCCTTTCATCTGTAGCAACGTTTCTTTAGGTGCCTACAGGGATTTTTGACTGGTGTGTGGATGCTCATGCCAAACTGATTAGAGACAGGCTTAGGAAAGAGTCAGCCACAGGCGTGGGACTTGGGAGAGTCTAGGGAAGGAACTGGAGTGCTGAAGGAATTACACCCGTTAAATGGTCAGGCAAGAGCATGATTAGAAACAAAGCTAAAGGCTAGGAAATTGCAAAGTTGGTATCATAAAATAGGGTGCAAGTGAAGCAAGCAGGACTTGGCTGGTGTGAGGGAGGGTGAGAGCTAAAGCAGGCAGGAGAAAGATCAGACTTGTGAGTATAACTGTAGGTGAAGACACTCCCTCATGTTTGCTCCTGTTCATTTGCTGGCCTTTGGTCTCCAGCAACATCTTTGACAATAGCCACGTTGTCCAAATGGCATCTGGCCAGCCTGACACTTCTTTGGATCTTTAGGGACCTGTTTAAGACAAGGTCAAGGTCTTCTGAGCCCTTTAAAGACATGATGCTATTTTTGTGTGTGACTTGGTCTCTAACACCATTGACATAATGGGATTTTCTTCTATTTGTCATAAGTTTAAAATAGTAGCCAACTATGAGATGGGATTTAATTTAATGGTCTTCTACTGTAGAGCTACTGATTATGTTATGATGTTATGATATGAAAACAGATGTTTTGATTACTTTCTAATTTTGGATCACGTGCAATACTGGGAATAGCGTTTTTCCTCCTAAGCAAGCATCTTGCAATATAAGTCAGATCCAAATGCCAGTGTCTATGAAAATACGATGCAGTCTTTTTTCTTATTTAGCACATTCTTTCTTGTTCTACTGTTGTGGTTTAACCCCAGTCAGCACCTCAGCCCCACACAGCCGCTCCCTCACTCCCCCTCAGTGGGACAGGGGAGAGAATTGGAAGGGTAAAAGTAAGAAAACTCGTGGGTTGAGATAAAGACAGTTTAACAGGTAAAGCAAAAGCCGCACACACAAGCAAAGCAAACCAAGGGATTCGCTCACTCCTTCCCATGGGCAGGCAGGTGTTCAGCCATCTCCAGGAAAGCAGGGCTCCATCACGCAACCATTACTTGGGAAGACAAACGCCATCACTCCAAACATCCCCCCTTCCTCCTTCTTCCCCCAGCTCTATACACTGAGCATGATGCCATATGGTGTGGGACATCCCTTGGGTCAGTTGGGGTCAGCTGTCCCAGCTGTGTCCCCTCCCAACCCCTTGTGCCCCCCCCAGCCCACTCGCTGGTGGGGTGGGTGAGAGGCAGGAAAGGCCTTGACTCTGTGTAAGCCCTGCTCAGCAGAAACGAAACCATCCCTGTGTTATCAACGCTGTTTTCAGCACAAATCCAAAACACAGCCCTGTGCTAGCTATTATGAAGAAAATTAACTCTATCCCAGCCAAAACCAGCAAACCTACAAAACTTAAAATGTAGCTGGGTGAGGGTTGGGATGTGCTGTCAGTCAGGGTGGAGCGCTTCAGGGGTAGCAGATGGACTTTGTTTTCAATTGAGAAAGGTTGGGTTTTTAGGGTAGAGGGGAGGGAAAGGCAAACTCTTTCAGTTCCTGAACTACTTTTTAAAAAAACTGCATTTTTCTTTTTAAATAACGTGATCCTGGACAACTGTAGGTGCAGCACACGTACAGAAGCCAGAACTGTATATGATTATTAGCTTCAGAACCGTATTTGTAACAGCTATCCTAACACAATGAGAAGAGGGGGGGAAAAACCCACCACATTTGAATAAACAATCTATTTCTTGGTTCTAATGGAAACGCAGATTAAAGTAGTGTAAGTTAGAAATAGATGGAAAATGTAGAACAGGCAGAAAATAGGTCTAGCTTCACATTTTTTCTAAATGAGTGATAAATGTTTTACTTCCAAAAGCCATATTTGTATGCATAAGTACTAACTGCAATGTGTTGGAAATTGCCAGACCATCAAAACTGCTGCAGAGTTGATGTTTAGAATGTTTCACATCAAAGATGTAGTGAAAACATTGCAAGGTTAGACAGCATGGATTGGTTTGGTCTGATGTCTTTTCTCAAACCAGACCCGAGTATATTTATTTCTCATTCATCCTTCCCTCCCCGTGCCCAACCAAGTGGTTCTAGGTGTGCCTTCCCGTGAAGGAACCCTAGAGTTTCCGCATCAAAAAACGAGGTGCTATTTCCAGAGAAGCTGCAACACTGTTTTACTTGCATTTTCACTAACACTCAGACTTACTTGAAAGGCAAAACACAATGAGGTTCTCCTGTAGTAAAGAAAATGTGGGAAGGAAGGTGGGAGACTTTATCTGCTCATTGTGATGTGTCACAGGTATTTCATGGTTTTCTGCTACCCTGATGCACTGGATGTGCTTGGGTGAGGAGGATCTAGACAGAGTACTGTGGGAGATGCCTTGAAAGAAACTGAAAAAGCAACTGGTGTCAGATACAGCCCCAGTTTCAGTTTTCTTGTTTAGTAAAACTATTACAAACCTTAGAGAACTTAAACTTCCATGTGGCAAGAATAGACTTGCTACGCTCATTGATGTTTAACTAGTGTCTGAAGCAAATGCAAATGAGTGACAATTCTGGGGCGCTTTCACTTCCCTAGAAGTGACAAACACAATGGATGTGATGTTACTGAGGAACCTGCCAGGTAACTGCAATGCAGAAGAAGAAGAAAAAAATCCCAGAGCTGGGGGATGGGATAGGGGCTTGCTTCTTTCCATCTCCCTCCCTCTCTCTGTCTCAAGTCAGTTTGAATTCGGGCAGCCCTAAGTGAACAAGCAGAGAAAAATGTTTTGCTGTCTATGGAGAGCCAGCCTGATACAGGACATGGAGCAGAGATAAAGCAAGAACCTACAGTTTTGGGTAAACCAGGTTATGGAGGACTTCAGCCTTAAGATTTAGAAAATAAGCAATGTTAAATTATGTTTGGTGGTAAACTTTGCAACTGTATCCCAGACAGATACCTAAGAGACTGCTGGCTTAAACTGTTTATCAAGCCTTATAAAAGTTGATTGCTGATCTTAACCCTATTTAATAGGTCGATAGGGAGAAAGACCAGAAGCCTATTTTGCAAACAGACCTTCCCTTTCAAATTAAATATGATTAAAGAAACACTTAAAATGCTGGTGGGCAAAAAGGAGCCTTTAATGAATTACATCTGTGAAGCTGATTCCAGATTTCTGTAGTCACTTTCTGAAAATAGCTTTTGTCCTTTGGTATGTGACCAAAGCTTTGTCTAGGCTGTTATTTATAAGGGTGTCTTTTTTTTTTTTTAATCACAGTATAGATTTGCTAAAGGAGAGGAGAGGGGACTGTAACTTCCTCCCCCTGTTAACGTCATGTAGCGTAGTACATAGGCTCAGGTCCTGTGATGGGCATTCCCTCCCTTCTCTCTTTGCCCTGTGGTTCTAGACATCTCTGGATATGGCTAAGTGAAAGTGTGCACCTAAGTGTAAAAACGTGCACTACTCCTAATTGTTCCTGAGGTATAAATGACTGTTCAGCTTGAATTTTAAGAATCCAAAACTGTGCTATGTGATCAGGTATTAATGACCTTTATTGCAGGTGGGCTTGGATCTAGGAAGAAGGCAGTTTTTACCCCTTTTCACAAACTGGCCTTTTCCTGTAGGCATACCTAGACAATCCGAGTTCTTTTCCAAGACTTCTTGCCCTTCACACTCTTTTTACAGAATGGTTAGAAGTGATTTTATTTACTCTTGTGTATGTGAGGGGGGTTCTTCTGTAGTTTGGATATTTGTGCAATAATAGAAATACAAACTGCTAGTCTATTTTCAGTGTCTAGTAGTCTGGTACATTATTTCTCTCCAGGGTGTTTCAAAAACCGTCTCCTTTGCTTAAAAAAATGGTTTTAATCTATGCCATCAGGAGTGGAGAAACAATGTAAAATGTTTCCTTGTATCATCTTAATATTTCTGTAGCGATATCAAACAAAAGAACACCAGTCATGTTAGTACTGGCAAATCTTGAGCACTTGGTGAATAGAGAACAACAACTCTGGAAGGAGAACCTGAAGAAAGACTTGCATGTTTCTGCAGTGAATGGAGAGTATCATTGTTTGAACTAGTGATAGAAAGAAACTCATTGCGTTCACTGATTAATGCCAACTTAAACAGGAAAAAAAAAGGCAAAAAATATTTTAGTCATCTAAGCTACCAAGGAGGAATCCCTAAGTTTTGATGTAAGTGGTTATACTCAGTTTTGTAGTGTATATCTTGAAGTGAGGGGAGCTATATGGGGCCTTCTTTCTTTTGAATTACTGTAAGTTTTTTTTAGTTTGCTTTACTTTTCTGTGAAGGGGGTTGTCCCCATCCTGAGAATAAAATAAAATGAGAAATCAGCTTGCTCCAGAGGCCACAGAAGGTAAAAAGTGGGAAATGCTCATCATTTGTCAGTGAGAGAAGGTTCCTTACTCAGAAATGAGAAGCATTTTTGGCATGAAAACTGCAAAGATGGCAACAGCTATTTTATCTTAAATTTAAGACTTTGGCCTTAAGCTGTTTAACTGTGTTTGGATATTACCAAATTAGGTCTCGTCTATCTTTCATCTAATTTAATCTAATTCCAAACAGTGCTGAGAGTTCCCTCCAGCTGCATGGAAAGGCATTTTGGGAGCCACAAGTGATACAAATGAATGCTGTATGCGTTTTTGTCAAGTCAGGCTTCAAGAATCAGCTTTTATGGAAGAAAAAGATAACATACGTGCATTTCTATACTTGCCAACTATTCTCACCTCCCCATTAATTTATTTGGGCTAATCTGGTTCCTTTTAGTCACAGGATTTTCAGGCTCACTCTTTTGAGAAAGTGAGCAAGCAGGAATACAATGTAGAGAGGGATTTGAGAAGCAAATTCTTCAGGGGTCTGTTGATGATGTTCATAAAATGTAAGCCAAAATAACATCCTGCAGAACTGTGAGATTCCCAAGGGTGGGGGATAGAATAAATTGTTTCAGAACCTGTGCAGACAGTTCTGTACGCTGAAGATCTTACGATCTAAGAAAATTCTGTACGTTGTATTTTTCTTTGTAGTTTTATTTGTAGGCTAATTTTACCTGGAGAGTTTAGCTGTATTTTAATGTGTAAATTTAACAAACATGATTGCTTGCCTATAAGAAGTCGTGTGGATTATCAGCTACAGAGCCACAAGCTCGTGCAGGACTAAGTCCTTAGGGGAAAATATAAAAAAAAACCAGGATAAATGCTCCCTTGGAGCTGCTGGTTTTTGTTTTTTTTTTTGACCTGATTTTTGTGATTCCAGCTTATTATATTGCTTCCTGAATAACTACTCAGAGCCTGGAGTGGATGCTTAATTTTACACTGAAATTAATGGGCTCTGGATCGCTTTCTAGTCTTCCACTGCAGCATCCATCACTACAAATATCTCTGTTTACTCCCTGACAAGAATAGCAGAGTAAAATAATTGCTACCCATTAATACTAATATCATGCTGTTTTTCTTGCTTTCAGCTGTCTTTTAGGAAAGTACCTGAGAATGCTTGTGCTTTCTGTTGGACTACAGCGCCTGATGAATTGTTCTCCAGAACAGGGATATATTCCTGAACTGGAGCCAGAAATCAGTAGCAGTGTTGTGACTGAATCGTAGTCTTCCTGGAAGATTCAGTGTAAGATGTAGAAAACTGAACTGAAGCCTTAATGCTGAAGCTAAAACACAAATCTTGTGCACAGTTCACTTAATAAATAATAGGGCTGTTAATCAGTTACCATAAGGTTCAACTAAGTACTGTAGGCATTAAAAAATTCTCTACCATAATTTTGATCTCTCCAGCAGAGAATGAAATGAAAGAACTTACCTTTTTTATTTTTATTTTTTTTATCCAAAGCATTAACGATCCCAGAGGCAGCAGGCTGAACAGCTCCAGGAGTAGGAAATTACAAGTTCCGCTTATTGTTGTTTGTTGCTATGAGTTTTGTTGGTCATTAAGGATGTGTAAGAACTGTTTCATGTGAGCACCTTGTAGGTTATTGAATCACAGTGCCAACATGCAGCCATTCAGCTAAATCACTGTTTAGCCTTGCAATTGTTTCTTTTGGGGAAGAATTGTAGGTGGGAGGTAGAAAGTTCAGGGTAATTATTTCTCTACTGAGTTGAAAACAAGCACTATACCTATTGTATGCACTTGCCTCTGAAGTATAAACAGTTTATACTGTCAAAATGTTTTGGGAAAGCAGAGAAGGTATTCGAGGAAGGGTGTGTAGCTATTTAAAGTTTTGTATTCAGTGGAAGGAGAACTATTATTTCATTTCCATTTACACTTAATTGATTCAGCTCCAAAATTGATGCTAAACGAATGTATGGATCGATTTAATGTATGTGATCTGGTATGCAAAGTATCTTCATTTGCCTAGCGCCCCATAGAGGCTGAGGCTGTGCAGGCCTGAAGAGCTTTTGTGGCAACACAGCTCTTACGTGAGGAGGTCGACGGGGGAAAGCTGTGAACCTTGCGGGTAGCTGCTTCTGTTCCCGTTGTCTATGTCCAGCTGATTTGCTCTCTCCCACAGCCTCCTCCAGTCCATCTGGCTGCTGTCATCAGCTCGGTTGGGCAGGCAGCGGCCGCAGCCAGAGGAGCTTGTGAAAGCTGGGGGAGAGAGGGGAGCGCACAATACTGAGTTACTCTGACTTGCTCTCCTATTTCTCATTTTCACAGCCGCTGCTGGCCGGTAAGCACTCTGGTAGGAGCTGCCAGGTGCAAGAAGTGAGATTGAAACTGTGAGCAGAGCCAAGTGTGGGAAGAAGCCTGAATCCTAAAACTGCCTACGGTGGCTCTGCTAGCAGGATGTAATTGTATGGGGATAGCTAGTTGAGAAGACAAAGATCCCAGACAAACTATTTATATATTTTCATCAGCTCAATCTGTTATTGTGTGACCCATTAAATACACAACTCTGCAATGAGCTGACAGAATGCTTTTGGTGAGAGAATGTACTTTTCAGCTGGGTTTTCCCGCACAGTAATCTCTTCTGTCAGCCTCTCCCTACTCACACTCAAGACATTTTGAACTTCTTGGCTGCTTTTGATTAAATTTGATGGAGTAGAAACAGTTCAAAGTTAGTTTTTCACAAGCTTCATGAAAATAGGTGGGCAGACAAATTCACATTCCCAGTTTATCCACCGTAGTGTGAACTCAGCTGTATTACCACACAGCAAAGTGTCTAAGTGGGGGTGGGGAGCAGACAGGGTAAGTTCCAGTGTTCACAAAATGGCTTGCTTAATTGTGTCACATGCCCATAAAACAGTCGTAGCACCAACTTTTGTGTTGTCAAAGTTTACCAAAAAGAAAGTTGAGAGCCAGCTCAGAGGCTCTGTTCAAAGACGTGAAGCGCATTTAAGAACCAAAGAGTTTTTTTTGTTCCCTTTATGTTCCATAGTTACTAGGACCATTTGCCCAATGGGAATACATTTCTTATCTTCACAAAAATAGGGTTATGGCATAGGCAGGGACCCCTAAAAAGTTAAAAAATTGAGATCATGGGGTCTGCATGGTCCTACCTGTGGACTTCTCTTCCTGTAGCTCTGCCATTATAGAACCAAAGCCAGTACTGCCCACGGCCTCCAGACCTCCTCCTCTGGGGAGCTAATGGTGCTTTACAACAAGCATCTGGCGATCAGCTCTCTGGATTTTTTTCCGATGGTTGCATTTCCTGGCTTGTTAATTCCTGCTCCCTCTTGCCGGTGCTTTTGTTCCACTCATGTCAATGGAAAGCATGATTTATTTTTGTTTGTTTGGTGTTTCAACT
Source organism: Anhinga rufa (assembly GCA_013400875.1). Classification (NCBI taxonomy): domain Eukaryota; kingdom Metazoa; phylum Chordata; class Aves; order Suliformes; family Anhingidae; genus Anhinga; species Anhinga rufa. The sequence goes on along the minus strand of VZTV01113746.1, from coordinate 11,743 downwards.
GGATGGCTTTTTTCTTTTCTTGGCTTGGTAGTTCAAGTATCATCCATACAACTGGGCAGGTGGTTTTACAGTGTGGGCAGAGGGAAAAGTGAAGCTGTGATTAGTAACTGCTGGTACAAGTTTAGAGGTTCAAACAGAGTGGGCTCAGAGTCTTTCAGAAATCACAGTCCTTTGCATGTACAGCAGGAATACACAGGCAGAGTAACCAGCACAGCACTTCAGCTGTTGGGCATACCATGTCTCCGAGGTTATAATCCTTGGCATGAAACAAGTATGCAGTGTGCCAGGAGGAGGGACAGGCATTTTTAGTTTATCTCTGGGTGAGAGGCCAATTATCAGTCTTCTATGAACAGAAGAACTGGATTTTTATTTAGAGAGGAATTAGACTGTCATGAGGCTCTGCATTTTTATTACAATGAGATATTTTGTCAAACAGTAGTTAATTATTAGTGAGCTGGGAAGCCTGTCCAATATGAGGTTTCCTTTAAGCCTGCTGTAGGCTGTTGGGAAAGCTTGTCTGAAGGACCTGCAGTTTTTCACATTGGTTTTGTTTTCGTCCGTAACAGGCTTTGTGTCTTAAGAGTCACATTATGAATTCAAAGTAGTACAATCCTCTCTCATGACTCAGGATCTAAGCACTTAATTTTCTGTAATTTGACTTGTCTTTTTTCTAAGTAAAACAAAAATCATGTGGGAAAAGTTTGTTTTGCCAATTCTGTTTAAGAAAGTAATAATTGGAGTGTATGTTATCTTAGAATATGGATTAGATATTTTATATATGTAAAAGCAATGTATATGTGGAACTTATGAGAACAGTAGTAAAAATTAATGCATTTTATGCTGAATGCGTAGGCTTGGAAACATCCTACTATACTCATTTTATTAATTGAGATGCAGATGTGCTTACAACTGAGCCTTTAGATAATGAATAGTGTGTATTTACATTGTCCATAGTAGAACCATGCAAATCAGAGATAAAGTTTAAAATTATGCTTAAATGCGTGGAAAGAACTGAAAGAAAAATGAGTGTTTTGTTTACTGTTTTTTAGACAAATGGCCATTAAATAAAAAGATCAGTAGTGCAGTTGCAATCAATTTTGTGGTCATTTGCCATAATAACGTTAAGCATGACACTTTGAATTACAAAGATATTGGGAACATTAAAGAGGATGGATCTATTTTTGATATTTAATACATTTATAAGTGTGATATTTTGATTAATGTGTTTGTATGTCCCATTTATGAAGGAGGAAGATAGAAATTAACTATAAAAATGTTCAGTAACCAAAGATGATTTCATAAAATACAAGCATTTGTTGTTTTTTGTATACAGTTTTAGAAAGGATGGGAGTTTCTTCTTGCCTTTTAGGCTTACATTTTTTTTTGTAGCTTACAAACAACTTATGGTAAGAGTGTCTGCCTCTGGCAATTTCAGTTCAACTCATTCAGCTTCCCACCTGTTTGCTTTTTAAAACTTAAATGACCAATTTGTGTAAGGCAAGTCCGTACTAGATCTACCCGGTAGATAAAGGTGGTGCCAAACCCTAGTTACTTGGTTTGTAGCCTTTCTATTGAATGGACGCTTCTATAGATTATTAGTCACATTCTTAAATCTACCTTCCTTAAATTTGGATTTAGAAACCTGATTTAAATGCTGTACTACAAATGATCATTAAGGCACTAGGGTTTTTTAGAATTTGTTAACACCAATATTTCTAAACATGCTTTTTGTATCTTTGCCTTATTTCCCTATTACTGTCCTGCAAGCCCTCTAGAAGCCTAATTTTAAATATTTTTGTAGTTCTTTATCCATAACTTGCGCTTCAGTACTTCAGTACTTGTAAGACTTCAGTCTTACAAACTTACTAGGCACCATCTTTATTAGAATTACCTTTGCCATCTTTGCAACCAGTGGGAAAAAGCTATGTCACGTGAAAAAAGAAAGGGTGTATACTTTTGATTTTAACTTTTATTTACAATTTCTACGAGTTTCAAAATAAAATTAATAATATACTGGTGCTTAAGTAGCGTACATGGTAGAACGCTCACTTTCGGTTGGGTCAAAACCTGAGCTTCCTGGCTAAGAGCATGGGGAGAAGGGTAGTTTTGCATTATTTGTTCTTAAAACAAATGTGTTCTTTTGAAGTTGATATACAATGGCTATATGACCCTTTCAGAAAAGAATGGGGAAGAAAACCACTTCCCTCTACACTTTCCTCTTACAATAAGTTATAAATAAAAGTGATGTATTAAAACTATTGCACTGCATCAAAACACTGTGGCCTTAAGAACTGCGTCTCTGCATAGGTAAGAACAAATAAGGATGATGGTTACAAACAATGAGGGTAATTTTATGACCTATTTAATAATGTGTATTCATATATATTTATAAGTACCACTTAAAAATAATTGTCATTGATTCTCTTAATACTTGTAATATGAAAATAAATTAAGGCATGATGAATTTTCTGTGCCACTTTTTTGCAGTAGGATCTGAACTGATAGATTTTATCAGATTGTATTTTCTGTTTCATACATTACTCTTTATAAACAGAAAACTAAAAAATAAATTATTCTAGGTACTTACTTATATCACACATGTGAACCCTAACCTATAGATTTAGGGATGTGTTTAGAGCTAAATTGTAGTGTAGTTCCCACACATAACTGTTTAATAGAAATGCTTTTTGGTGTTCAAACATGCTAAGGAAATTGCTTAGAGAACTGACTGTGCATGACTATCTGGTGGTGCTTTTTCCTCTGGTGCTACGATAAAATAATGGAAAAGATCTACCAGAGTGAAATTGCTGCAGTGTTTGTAACAGGTTTATTCCCTAGATATGTTTTGGATATCTCCAGGTGCCTTTCACCTAAACCATTTAAGTCTGAATTCTGCAAAGCACACGTACATGCCTGTATCCCATTGGCTTAAACATCAGTGCATCCCTGGTGCTTTGCTGGATCACAACTTCAGCTCTTTGTTGCTTCTTTTGAATTTATTTTTTTTTTGGAAAGTATTTAGTAATTGACTTCATGCGTCTAATGCTGTTGGTTGTGTTGATGTGGCTGAGCTCTGAGTGTGCTTGGAGCAGTGCATCCAGATGGTTTTTATGGGCTTGTGTGATATGAATTGAATGTACGTGGCTTCCAGCGCAAAATGAGCAGAGCTTGTGTTAAGCTTTCACTGGTGTCTGACTCGTGATGTAGGAGCTGCATGCTCCACTTTAGCCTGACATTAAATGAGTGAAGTTTAAAAAAAGGCAGTATGCAGCTGAAATCTTCTCAAAAAGCAGTTAACCACATAGGGGTCACTGCTAGAGGGAGGGCTTCATGCTTCTGGCCTAATGCCCTTGTGCCATCTCAGCACTTGCTAGCTGCCTTAGCTCACAAAAATGACAGAAAACAAATCTGGCAGAAGGTTGGATTTTTTTTTTTTGTGGTGGGTTTTGTTTTTATTTTTTGGGGTGGTGGTGTTGCTGCTTTAGTGAGTTAAAAAGGCTTGCAGAAGGTCTGCTGAGTGCTGGGGGAAGGCAGGAGTAACGGGAGGAAGGTGAAGGGGGACCTCTCCTTTCTGGTGGAGTTCTGGGTGGAGCTGCCGCTCCCTTCCAGTTTAGCAGAAATCCCAAAGCCAGTGATCCTTCACTTCTTGTGTTAAGAATAGGTCTCTTAGCAAAGTGTCTAGTGTCTTGACTATTAGCCTGGGGGTTAACAGTTGTTGTTTTGCAATAGTATTGCAAAACAAACAAAACAGTTTGCTGTTTTAGTATAAGAAGGCCCTTAGAATTGTGAAATAAATAACCAAAGATCCCTTTCTATAATGGGTGTGGTTGAATTTAATCCTGCTATGTAAAGTATATGTCAATGGATACACCCAAACGCATATTCACATCTTGTAAGGGCTGTGAATTACATCAGTGATGTCATTATTCAGAAAAATTCATTTTGCTAGAAGTGGTATTTAACTCTCTAATTTTGAAATTATTTTCCAAATACTCATAAGCATATGCTTGAACATCATCACTACAGAGTATATCGCAGTTCTCCCCTGCAGGAAATTTGTCATTTACATGACAAAGATTTAAATTAAATACAGGTTGGTTTTTTTTTTACCAGAGAGAGACACATTATTAAATGCACAGAAACTTCATAAAAGGGTTTTTCTAGTACAACAGGTTTCTCACTAGGTACTTCAGGATCCTGCCCATTGAGAAAATATCAAGAAAATACGACAACTTGGTTAGTTAACGAAAAGCTCTGGATCTCTAATAAATGTTACTGGCAGCAATATGAAGGTCAGTAGTAGTAAATGGTGGCTAACCTGCTAAGTTTACATTTGCATGCATTCCAGCTGCGATTGCGCAAAACCAATAACCAATACAGTGTTCTCCATGGGCAGTGTACAGTGCATAACATGATGTTTGTTTAGTGAACCACAGGCAGACAGTACTGTTTTTTAGACTTCTTAAGATGGATACATTGATACTTTAAAGGTCATCTACACTAGTCTGTGGTGTTCTGCACTGAATGGGCTTTGTTGTTTAAAAACATGTTTGAGACAATAATTGTGTTGCAGAGCTTTGTCTTACACCATGTGACTTCAGGAAATGAGAAGGGTCTTGAATGGCAATTGGCAGAAACACTTACAGTAGTAGGAATTTGGAATTGTTCCTGAGGTATTAACGTTAATCACCTGTTCTTGTGCTTTTAGACATTCACCTCTGCTCCGCTGTCTGGTATGTGCCTGCAGGATCACAGCAGCAAAGCTTACTGCATAATGACTCTAGGTGTTATTTTGTCTTAACCTTCACTGAAACCAGTCAGTCCTCCTTAGCTGACCTGACCTGACTAAATTAGTAAAGTAAATTTACTTATGTAATCCATTTGCTAATGGTGATTTACCATTACCTTTACTGGGGGACAAAAACCAACCAACCAACCAACATCCCCCAACAACAACAAAGAAAATCAGGGGGAGGGTGTGTTTAGTTTGTTGACTTTAGTCTTTTGTGCCATTTTTCAGTTGAAAGACATGTCTCCTCAAAACCATGGAAAGGTCTGTTATAAGCTTGTAAAACTTCTGATGATGACCAATAGCTTTAAATTGCTTAGCAGGCTGGATGGTCAGACTCCATGTCAAAAACAGTGAACTGTCTTGTCGGATGTGATGGCTCTTGTGCCTTATGTACAGCTTTCCTCTCCAGCAGAAGTATGTGTAGAGGTCTCTATTTTCTATACAGAAATACAACTGTGCGTATTTATAGTTGTTTTGTTTGTTAAGTTTCTAGGAAGCAGCAGACTTGCAGTGCAGATGTTGTTTCACCTTTCCGCAAATGTGCAGTAAGGCTTGATGCAAACCAAAATGACTGGATTTGCTGCACAGGTGGAAAGCTTTCTTAGCATGTGCTGTAAGCCTGACGCTTTCTGAAACGCACGTATATGCACAGAGCAGTGAGGGAGAATGCATGCAGTAGGGCTTCTCTTAAAGCTTTGCATTTATTGTGCACAGCTAAAATGTATACCACTCTGCATTGCCAGCTCCAGTGTGGGACAACAGAATATGCATACTCAAAGTACGTTCAGGGTTTCTTTACTCTTAAGTTAATAGTGCTTGGATAAGGACATTTTCCCCTTATTTTTATTCCAGAACTCTTTCTGCAGAGATCCAAATTATCTTTGGTGAATTACATGAGTAACTTCCCTTTCCTCATCAGAAACCAAGCTCATTCCTTGTTCTATTCCTTCATAATACTTTCACTCCTGTGTGTATCTTTACCTGCCTGCTGCCAGTATCGAAGCATCCTGTTACCATCTTTGCTGCTTAACTGCTTCCTCTAAGTTATGCTCCATGTACTCAGGCCATTTTTGGGAGCGGAGGAAGGGAATACTTTAATTTCCTGCATATTTGCTAGAAGCAATCACCCATGCTATCACTCTTTTCCAGCACTCACTAGATAGTATTATTTTGCCATGTTTCAATGATTCAGGTGAAGCAGAATGACTATAGAGATGTATATCAATTTCCAGACAAGTATTGGAATATAGCCTGAGCACCATGTGCCAATTATATACTTGTATATTATACATATATTATACTTACTATATTATTTCAAGCATTCTAGTAGTTTCTCTGCAAGACAATTAGCTTTCTGTGACTAGCTTACTGCTTTTGAAAGATCATATAAAAAATGTGCACAACTATCATCACCCGTGGTCAATATTTGGTGGATCTTAAGAAAAAACTAGAAGGATAAATTTGAATTTGGTCACTCCTGTTTACAAGTCCTCACTTCACTTTTTCTCCCTCTGCCTGACTATGTTTTACAACTTTCATCAAGTAAGTAGCATGTGCTACAAACTCAGTCCATTTTTAGTCATGTTAAAAAAAAAAAATTACCTCTCTGCCTCCCTGCAAGGCTCTGAATCATATTTGCTAGTACATGCCACCAACACTTCCCCCTGCCCCAATGCTTGTAGCAAAGCGTTACAAAGGCACACTTATAGTGTCATGGGACAGTTGTAATTTTGCTAAATCGCACTCTTACGTGATGTTGCACAACAGACTCTCCTCTGTGTGATGGCAATGCCAGACACTCATTTCAAAACAAATATCCTGGAGCTGGGAGACATGCACTAAGGAAAAGCAAAAGAAACCTGACTCCTGGAGCTGCTGGTGGGTGGGTGGTGTTAGTAATTCCAGTGGTAGTAGTTTAGCAGTAGTAGTTTCAAGATATAAAAAGAAAAGGTCTCATATAAACTTATATAATCTTTGGGTTTTATACTATGTCAGGAACAGAGGAAATTGTACAAGGTTTTAGTTGTATGAGATGTCTTCGTCCTTTTCTCTTCCACTTATATCAGTTAGTTTAATGAACGATAATACCTCATTGGTTTATTGTTGGAGCTTGTAACTACATAATGGCTCTGCAGTTGGTATCTTTGGGAAATGAATGAAAAGTGTAGGGGAAAGACTAAAACATTCATTGAATAATAAGTGAAAACAGTAGGAACAGAACAAATAAAAAGCCATTGTCATTTCCACGCTTAAGTAGAATTTCTGTACTACCAAAATCCTGAGCAAGCATATACAGACTTGTTTTAAATACATACCTACCTGTGAAAAGGCGTGCCATTTCCAACCACGCTATAGTTAATTGGGAGACACTTGCCCACATTCAGCCGTTTTGAGTGCATCTTCCCGCGGCGGCCCAGCATCTTCCCGCGGCAGCCCAGCACCAATGCTCGCAGAGGCGGTAGTAGGAAGTACCAATGGCCAGCAGATGGCACCGAGGCGCCACGGTTGCAGAAACCTTGGCGTGTCAAACTGCGTTCCTGGAGTTGTAGGATCGTGTGGCCTGACTGTATTTTTCCACTTTGGACGCTTGCATGTTTAGATGCATATCTTGTTGTAACACTTAAAATGTGCTTGTTTAAACAAGAGTTCAGAGAGGATGCAATTTTGTTGCTAAAAGCTATTGGATTACATTAGGCCATTCCAGAGAAACGGGAAACTCCCTTTGGATAGCGACAGATTTTGTCTTGGGTTTTTTTCTTGTGTTGGTCTGTGGGCTCATTTTTGGTCCCACTTAATGGTATGCTTTTTATACTGGCTATTGTTTTACAGAACATCTTGTCTAGAAAGTAACGAAATTGCTGCTCTGCTTTAAAGCATATGCTTCTGAGAGCTATTCCCATGCATCATCTGTAAGTGCTTTGCTGAACGGGGTAACTCTGTGTTCAGAAGGGTTATAGCTTTGTGTTACCTCCTATGCTTTTCTTTGCATGCATTTAAACAAGGACATTTGCAAGTGGATGTCTTTTATCTGAAATGCATCGCTAATAGGCTTTTAATGTCCTAATGGATAGATAGGTGTTAAACAGTGGGAAGACTGAAGCTCATCTGCCTGTGCCCAAACCTGCGGGTTCTTTCTCTCCCTCCTCCTTTTGAGAAATTCAGTTTGTAAGCATGTAAGCTCTTGCATTACTGTCTTGGTCTAAGATGGATATGCTTCAGCTGCAATGAAGAAAACATTTCTAAATACCTCTTTCCTTTTTAATTTTATTATTTTTTGTGTGATACAGATGGTGCCTGAGTAGGGGCAGTATTAGCTCTTTGTTCTGTCTGCAGTCTGTTATGTATGTCTCCCCTAGCTGGCCTTTCTCTGATAATTGATCCTTCCTTTCAGCATTTAATCAGTTTAGCAGGTTCAAGTACCATCATTCACATTTATGACTGGTCCCTGAAGACAGCTATTCAATACCTGTAGTATGAGAGGGGGGAAAAACAGAAGAGGTCATCACAAACGAAGTAACTATATAACTGAGTAGAGGGAGATTAAAAAAAATGCAGAAAGGTGTCCATTTTTTTACCAGTAAACACAAAATTAGTAATAGGGTGGGAAGGATTAAGAAGATTTAAGGCTCCAACAGTCTATGCTGACTGGAGCAGATCTTAATGTGTGTTTCTTGGATGGGACTCATGGGTTTTCCCAGAACTTCCAGGAGATGAGACCTTTTTGGTTGTTATTAAAATTATCTCAGTTCCATAGAGAGGAATTATTCAGACACTCTCATTTGGTATATTTGGGAAAAGGCATCTTTTTAATGTTCTTAACCTCCCTTGCTTTCCTGACTACCATCTTTAGCAGCGCTGCCAATCCCTTTTGTGTAAGACAGGTCCTTATATTTCCAGAGTAATGCAGAGAAGTCAACAGACTACTGTCCCACACTAGTCACATCATTCATGTGAATCCCACATATGCAAGACTTCTCATATGTGTGCATATGTCCTGTTGTGCAAGAAAAGTGATAAGTAGACGAAATAGCATTTCAAATATATGGGCTTAGAAAAAGACATATGTAAGAAGCTCTGTCCTGCGTGTACATGGCCCAGGTGGATTTCCAGAGGAGCTCCTAATGTTCTTCACACTCAAGAACTGAAATGAGCACATGTTGGTGTGTGGTTTGCCTATGTTCTGTATGCTCATTGCCGTGCAATGGGAGAGGGTTGAAAGGTTCCTGACAGAGGTGGTGCTGGGGAGCAGAGCATATGTGAAAAAGAGTCCTTGATCAGAGACCCTCTGTAGGACGTTTCAATTTTGGTGGAAACAAGCAGGTAGTAGTGTTCTTTCCTTCTTAACTGGAAAGTGGAGAGACTCTTCAGACTGTTAGCTGGAACAAGAATTGTGTAAGTTTGCTTTATATACAACATAACTACTCTTACTTGGCATTTATTATTGTGAAGAAATAGAAAGTCCGAATCTACAACTAGGCCTCCAGCCCCAGATGTGCAGAAATTATTGGCTTCTCTTAGGACAGCTGCATCCACTGGTACAACGTTCTGAGTTCATCACTTAGTGCCTGTCTTCATCTGCTAGACCATTAGTGTGAGCAAAGACTTTCTACCCTTCAGATTGGGAACCAGGAAAAGATGAGGAAACCTGCTGTGCAGAGCACTGATTGGATAAGGCTTGTTCTTGCAGCTTTGCTGCGGAGCTGTCTATCCTGCTAAACCTTGTCAGGTTAAGGAGTGCTTTCAAGACTAATGGTCTTCCGAGGTTAAGTAAAGAGGTTTGCTCTGGTTGTGGATTTTCCTAGGGTTTCTCTTTTATTGCTGCTGGAGGGGAGCTGTCACTTTTTGTGGCTACATGGCACAGTCTGTTTAAAAAAAAACAACAAGAAACCACAAAATAAAAAATCCCAAATAAAAACATTTCTTCCTTTTAATTCACTAGCAAATGACATAAAGCATTCTAGTGAACAAGTCTCTCTTTTGTTTAAGTAGTAATTACTGTTGCTGACCCCACATCAATTAAGTACTGTATTTTTCTTTGTAGAAGATAGTGTTAACTACCGTCAGCCCCCTCACATAATATAAAGGTGTCATAAAGAAAGAGGAGTGCAAGAGAACGAGAGTGACAAATAGCAGCTTGGGGTGGGGGGGGGAAACCCCAACCAAAATATCAAACCCCAAAATATTGATGGAAAAACAGGAACTGGAATAAAAAAAAGTAGTCTCTGCCACATGCATGTAGGTGTGTGCTGTTGTATAATCTTGTAATTGAATGCAAATCTATTTTCCTACCTTGACAGTAAGCTCCTGTTAAATCTAAGTGCTGACAGAAGAAAGGCTGGGTTGTGTATTTGGCCCTGTAGTATTTAGTGGAATTAAAATAGTTAAAAATTAATAACTCGATTCAGTCCTGTGCAACCAGGCTAGATACAAGAAGACAAATTTTGCACTGAGTAATGCTGTGTGTTATCACAAAAATAATGCAAGCTCTGTTCCTCTGTCTGGAACTTGGTTGCCTGAAGGCCCACTACGGGTTATGTTTGTTGTAATTTGTTAGTCTGCAGTCTGTTAAACTGCTTAAAAAGGCAGTTTGCCTTTTTTCTCTTTTTGTTTGTGACTTAATCTATGCTAATTGAAGCTTATGAAACAAAAATGTTAATGTAACTTGATAATTTTTTTTGTCCTGTGATGCTACTTCAAGGACATGGATACTAAGTTCAATATCGTGGTCTGCATTTTGTGTTCCTATTTCATCCCACACCTTTTCCTCAGATCTGTCCAAACAGGCTAGTTAACAGGTTTCTGCAATTCACTGAAAACTTCTAATATAATCTTAATGTAATCATAGGCAGTGCTTACGCTAATTTGATAAGGCTGAATGTGAATACATTGATTTAATATTATGTGTTTCTATGTGTGTATTCAATCCATTGTGGCCACAGCCAGCAGTATGTGGAAGCAGAAGAGGGATTTGCCAGATGTGAGTCCAGGTGAGTCTCATGCCATAGGTTATGCTGCTACTGAGGTATATCTATTCTGTAACACTTCGGCCTCAGATGAAGAAAGTCTTTCCAGTTTACTTGTTTTTGACATTCCTTCAGCAAACTGGAGGATGACTTGTGTTTGGGTTACAGCTGTGAGATCATTCTCTGTCAGGGAATGCAGACTTTTTTTTTACCCCATCTTGTGGAATTCGTAAGTGCGTTCTTGTTCCTTCTGGCCTCTACAAGCTGAAAGTAGATGAGAAGATGGGTGAGTATAACTGATATATTTGATCTAGGTCAGAAAAGTAACTTCTGGCATGTGGGGCTGCCTCTTCTAGGCTTGAGATCTACTGAAGGGGCAGCGGTTTGGGGTTTTAACTAGTGGGATAGCAACAGTTGTTGCAGTCACTCGAAAGCGGTGAGAATCTGGCACCTGAGAAACTCTGCAACCATGAAGTTATTGTGAAATATCTTGCACAAATCACATTTCTTTACACTGACTGTACTGTGTATATTGCTGATCTCAGTGCTCTGTCATTTAGGAAATACAACAGTTGATCTGTTTACACCTGGAGGATGGCTAATAAATACATGTTTTGGATGTTCTGTCATGGATGTTGTGAGGGAGAGAAGAAAATAAATCTTATATCTAACACCCAATTTTTATATTTTCAGGCAGGAGCTCATGCAAGGAGGCCTAGGTTATAAAAGCAAATAATGAGTAAAAATCTTAGATATGATTACCTTTGGTTTCTCCATTGCTGGTGCGAGCTGAATCCTGGCACTCGTGGTCCCTGCGAGGTC
>VZTV01113744.1:679-26295 GCA_013400875.1 Anhinga rufa | reverse complement strand
CCTGCTTGGGCTGAGATCACATCTGTTTTCCTTGGACAGCTGTATTTTTATCATTGCAAATCCCATGGGGCTACTGGTTTTCCATCTTCTTCTCAGCAGAGCAATGGCCCACCTTTGATCAGGTCCATTTGTAAAGAGTCTGAATCAAAGCTGAACAAGAATCTTAACTTCAGGCTATCCAAGCTCAGTGTTAACATCTCAGCTTTATTTGGATTGCTGAGATTCAAAAAGCAAAAGAATAATGCTGAAGCATAACACTTCTGTACATACATATAAGAAATAGCTTTACACACTATTTTTATTGGCTTACTTTCTGGTCTACTCACATGTCCTAAATGCAGTGCTGAAGGAAATGTATGCCAGACATGAAGGCTTGTGCAATGGCCAGGTCTCTTGCACTGATGATGACTGAATCTTGCAAGGGGAGCTCTGCAAAGGTAATCCAGTCTTTGTACACTAGGAGACTTGCAGACAAGGTGATCTGCCATGTGAGATGCCTGATCTTTCCTAACAGTGGAAGGCTTGAGCCATACCATTTTTTTGTTTGAGTAGAGAGGAAAAGGAAAAAGGAATACACTCGCAGGCACACACATACCTGTGCATGTATGTGTATGTCGATAAGGAGAAGGCAGTATGAGTTAAAAGAATACCTTTTAAATATGGATATTTATCCATATTACTACAGAATTCAAGTTTGATATAAGTCCAAGAAAAACCCAGCCTTGCAGAGTACCCTGTACAGAGAGACACCCAACTAACTTCTGTAATATTTTGCCTGGAGCTCCCAGGAGGAATAAGGCCTTAGTCTTTCCCAAGTAGGTTGCCAAATTATTAATAAATGCACTCCCTTAGTACCCTGAAGCAAACAGTACAGTCTCTGACATAAAGTCAGCATATTTCAGGTCATTGTAATGCTCTGTGCTAGTAGCTCTTGCTTGCAAGAGGTGGGAAGCTTAGCTTTACAGCACTGACATAACTAAGAGCAGTAAAACCTTTTTATCTTACATCCACCTGCACACAGCTTTGGAAGAGAACTTCTAATTAAAAGCTGTGCGATTGAAATGATAACTTGACAAGGTACTGAAGTTGGCCATGCGAAGGAGTGCCTGTCATAAAAATGGAAGATAAAAAGATACTTTAAGGTAGAGCACTGAGAAAAACCTAGTAAGACAACACTGAGATGATCACAAATTGTCCTCATTTTGATAGATAGATAGAAAGTGCAGTATAGGACTAGAAGGCAGCCACAATGTTGGTTTTGAAGAGGAAGGGAGCTGCATAGGTGCTGCATTGTCTCATGTACAACACCAGGCTGAGCAAATCAAGTAGAAAGGGCTGATACCTTTTCAGCCTCCACAATTTCTCCATTTCAACTGTCCCATGCTGTGAAGTCTACCCTTAAAAGCCTGAAATTATTCTCTTACAGGCTTTTGGAAGAAAGCTATGTCATGAAGGATCCTTTCACCCCTGACAAGGACAAATTCCTCATCCTTGGGTCTCATTGCAGTTTGTGTAGCAGACCGGTGTGTGTTGGTACAGTAAGTAATAAGCAGAACAAGCTTCTTCAGTCATTTCTTTTTGTTTCAGTCCTGGTGAGAAAGCAGGTGAAACAGCAAAAACCCAAACAGCCTATTTTTAAGGCAAGCTAATTTTATGTTCCTGCTGATTCCCCCAGATAAAACTCTTTGCATTAAATGAAAGCGATCCAGCAACTTCAAGTGTTCTGTTTACAGATGAGCACAGTCCAGCCTCACAAATAGGAGTGCTCTTTTCCACTTTCTCAGCAAAAGAAAATGCAAGGGAGAATCACTTCAAGACCTTTAAGGTTTGGTAGATTGTACTATAACAACAGTAGATTTTTCTTCTGTAAAGGGAATATAAATGTCCGTGGATTGTTAGGTTTGCATCCACAGCACAGGGTTGCCATTCTATTTGCAAAAGCTAATGTAGAAAGTGAGCAGAGAGGAGAGTTGTGCCATGCAGTGCCATGATAGCTCTCTGAAGAAGAATGAATTTGAGTAGCAGCTGGTAGGCAACCTTAAAACTATGACATCTGAGTGTGGTCCAGAAAGGTGGTGTAAAATCACGGTTGTCTTAATTCCTTCTCTTCAGTGCAGAACTGGCCCCTTTGTTTGCTGTGAGTTCGAAGCAAAAATAAAGACAAGTTATTGCACAATTATCAGTGTCCAGAGGCTGTGCTGTGCTGCTTTGAGGCAGGACAATGAATGGAGAAAACTTAGGTTCCACTCCTTTCCCCCGGCAAGCCAGTTCTGTGGTTGAAAGAGTCTTGGGACTCATGCAGTAGTCAGGACTTACACATGACTCAACCTATGAGGAGACGTCACCTGATTGTTTGCACAGACAAGGGCATGTGTTTGTTATACCAGACACCATTGCCCTAGCAGCAGCCAGATCCTGGCCTTCTCTCTCAGAGTGGTTGTTTGCTATCCTAGAGTAATGTGCTTAAATCTAGAGTGCAGCTAAGAGCATGAGCTATTAGGAAGAGCACACCTTGGTCTTAAGTGTCAGCTTTAGCAGTTTTCAAATTCAGCCTTTTCAGCCCATTCTGTAATCGCAGTGGTTAGGGACCATCTCCAGTCACATGAGCCTTACTGAAAGTAGCTAATAGTGGGAATTTTAAAACAAACAGATCTGCTAAAGACTGTGAAGATGCAGAAATTTTTTTCATGTTTGGTGGTTGGTTATAGTTCTAGCAGGACAAAGTAACACCTCTGGCCTCCTCAAAGCATGATGTGAGATAAGCTGGGCAACTGAGACAGCTCATATGCCCATGTCAGACAGTTTCTATTTCTATGTGGGGACTTGAGGAAATTCTCATGAGCAAAACAAAGAGTCAAATTACACTGACAAAATTTAGAAGGTTGGACAGGCATAGCCAAAAGGAAGTTGGCATGCTTGCACAAGTTTAGCTGCTCTTCTGACTTGCAGGGAGTTAGCACCAAGGATGGATTTGGTCCACTGTCCTACGAGGAGCATGCAATAGCACCTTTCTCCTGATTAGGTTCTGAAGTCTCTTCTGTCATTTAAATGAATGAAAATCACCAAAAGGTCAGACTAGAGATTGCAACTAAGAAATTTATTTTTTCTTTCTTTCTGGAGCTGCCTGAGGACTATGTGGCAGTCAGATGAAGTGCCAATGCTCTCTGGTTATGTCTTTGACAGCTGGGCTCAGGTTTCCAGAGCTGAGTAGCTCGAGGCAGTTGTGTGGAAGCAAAGCTCACATGTGAGCAAGATCCTCCTAGTGACAATGTCCCTGTCTTGGCTGGTAGTTGACTCACTCCCACGCGCAGCAAGAGGAAGAGGCAAGTGCAGCTAGTCACATAGTTTGGGCTTATGAGCTTGATTCCTGCCCTGACATGTCAGGTTTATCTTTCCTTTTTAACAGCAGAGGATTACCAACTTGGACACATTTTGGGCAAACTTGAACGCATTTAGCTATTTCCATTCCCAGGTGAAGTATCTTGAATTTATGAAGAATTCAACAGATACTTCCAAGTCTGGCAGTTAAATCTGTAAGAAATAGAGCATTTCAGCCTCCAAGTTTTCTTTCCACGCAGGGTGCATTTCTGAATGAAGGTGGGGCTTTTTCTTTTAAAAGATTTATTAATTGTTTCAGTTAATCTAGGGCATGGCAATGTATAGGGGATATTAGCAGTGAGCTAAGAAAAGCCTCTTCTAATCTTCTTGACATTACTGCCTATTTTGCCTATTGTGGAAATATGTCAATCACTTACTACTTGTTATCAGAGCCTTCAAGATTCCCCTGATGGTATCACTCAAAGTAAAACCTTGGTTGTAAATAATTGAGAATAAATTTCTTGCCAAACTAGCCAGGCCAGATGGTGAATCACACATATGACTATGGTTTCAAAATGTATTTAGCAATACTGCTTAGGTAACATTGAAAGAGATCTGCAGAAATGATAATTAGTGCTTTAAACACCCACACCACAAAGTAAGCAAACACATGCTATTCCTCTTTCATGTAGGGAAAATTAAAAGTCCAGAGAAGTAAAAACTTATCCAAGGCAGTAGAGAGAGCCAAAGTTAGGATAATATCTCTGTGGATTGGTTTTGGTTCCTGGTTGTGCTTGACCCAAGCAGATAAACTCAGCCCTGTGCTGAGTGATTCCATAAAGTTAAAACATGAGAATTGAGGCTGAAGAAAATGATGCTGTCTTGGGCCTCTTTGGCAAAGAAGCTGGACCAATTTGATGGAACGTTTTCAGTGACAGGTTGATTTCATTTTTATGTTAATTCAAAACAGTACTCGGCTAACGTGGTGAAATGAAGACTTTCGTGACCTTAGATTTGGCAAAGGGACGGGATTTAATTTGCTAGCTTTTGTATCAAGGAGGCTTAGATACAGATCAGATTTTAGGCTTTTCATGAGACAACCCATGGTGGTTGAAGTGTCTTTCCTTAGAGTTGCTGTGCTCATGAAAGTCAAGACTTACAGATGCTCTGTATAATGCTCATAGGCTGACTTCTTCAAATATTCTCTTAAGTCTCGCTCAGTTAATTTACTGCAGTCAAGCTTGCAGCATCCATCACCCTACTGAACCAATCTTTAGCACAGTGTATTGCTAAGTGCCATTATTTCTGGTCCAATCAGAAATAAATCTAATCTTTATCTGTAATGTCTTAAAACATGTCAAAACCCCACAAAAAGGAAGATAATAAAATGCTTTTAAAAGTCGTTAGGAAGGCTGAGTGCCCTTCTTCCTCTTTCCCTTTCAGAAAAGGGGAGAGGAAATTATACAGTCTGACCATATTAATAATTTAAATCAGTTGGGTTTTTTTTGCAACACTTACTAAACATAGGAAAAGAGGTGGCTTTTGGAGAAGAAAGGAGGAAAGGGAGCAAGTTTGATCCCTTATTCCTCACCTCAGCAGAAGGTGACTAAACACTGACCTTGGACATGGTTGTAGGTATTAAGTGATAGACATAATACTACAGCTACTTTCCATTCAACTTCCAGTCATGCAGGGTCAATCCTGGAGACGGTTAGGCAGAACCTTTCCTTTAATAGAGTTCCCTTTACAAGTGTGGTAAAATACTACCCCTGTATACATTACTTTCAGACATGATCCATGTCAAAACAGAAATAAACTCTGGCAGCATGCTTTGGCAGCTCAGTTTTGCCTGAATTGGCTATTAAGCTTGAAACTGAAATGGCCCCCTCCTGCCTTGGTCATGGAAGGGGTGAAACATATTAAAGAATTATCCGATTAAACACAGAACCCTATCAGGATAATGGTCAAAGAAGGGCCCAACTATACATAATAAGTGTAATTTGCAGTGCTTTAAAACAACAGCTAGACTGCTGCGACTGAGAGAGGAAGACTAAGGGTATATGGACCCAGCGCCCAGATGTTCAGTGGTTCATATTCATGATTTGCATGAGTCCCATTGGCCAAAATCAGCAAAAATTGGCAACTCATTTCAGCCAAAAGAATGCAAGTTGAGCACCTGTATATCTGTGAGGAGCTGCGCCTTAGCATTGGAGCTCCCCACCTGCAGAACGGGGGGAAAAGCCGCTCCCCTCCTTTGCCATTGCCCAGTGGTGCGGTGTCCGTCACTGTGGAGCCATGAACTCAGCCTGGGGGTGGGGGGAGCTGTGTGCCATTTTGCAATACAAACAAGAATAGCAGGACCAACTTAAACTCTAATCTTCCCTTTTTAATTGGCAGCTTAAAGTATTAAGGATACCAAGAGACAAAAAACAATAGGCTCTAGAGGTTGTGCAACTGAAATCCAGTCTCAGGGCTTTTCAGAGACCAAGGCCTCACACTAGCTCTGAATATGAAGGCGCCTGGCAGTCAGTGCAGGAAAGGACAATAGATGAAGATAGTTCCTCAGGCTTGAAAGTCACACAGAAGCAGGGTGGCTGTGATTTTGATATAATCATCTGCTGAATCTACTGCTCAAGTCCAGATAGTGACATGGGAAACAAAAGCAAGAACAGAAACACAGAAACATCCAAGCCAACTCCCCAGAGAAAGGCCAGCTGCAAATGACCATGGCAAGAGGAAAACTTTGCTATTTAGGTAAAACTTATGGAATCCATTACTCCCCCAAAGATGTCCTGATCCATCTAAACTGATGTCTTTATTCATGCTTAAATCCCCAAGAATAATCCATCAGCAACACCAGCTCCAGCTTACCCATTAAATCCTATTTGGAATTTAGTGATCAGCATGCCAGGAGAACCGTGGACTTCAGTCTCGCCGCAGGACAAAGGAATAATACATTAACAAGCTGCTCTTCCAGTTGTCCAAACTCTGTACTGCAAATAGATTAAAATATGCCATCAGTTTTGCTGCTTCCTATTCAATAATTCCAACATCTCGTTAGAGCTAACTGGTTGAAAAATAAATATTGGGTCTGTAACACTTGCAAACCACACCAGCTGTGAAGGAAACATGTCAGATCATAGTGGCATTCCATTTCAAGGGCAGAGAAAACACCTTTGTGAACAACTATACTTTGTCATCAAAAATTCAGAGAGGAGACTTCAGCTCAAGCTCTAGTACCATGTGTGGTTTTAGTTCGTAATCATCGAGTACATTTGTTCAGGGTAAAGGTGGGTAATGGATGAATCTCAGTTGAATTGTCTCAGTCGAATTAAATTCATTTAGCTATTTTGGTTATTGGACACCCTGGGGTATTGATATAACATTTATACTTTTTAGTATTCCTCTAGGGCAATACAAGCACACAGATTAATAGAAGGAAGAGTAGTTTTTTGGGGAGTTACGGGAAAAGATGCAGCTAAAGTCTGAGAGAGCCTACAGCTCCTCGCCCAAGTTCTTTGTACTTGTGTTGGCCTTTAGGGCATTTTTGTGGAGATTGGCGAGTAAGAGTGCTCCGAGACTTCAAGTCACACACCAGTGCAGGAACTTGGAAGATCCTCCCAGGAGGGAGAAATCTTTGTAAGCTAAGATTTAGCTTTAGAGGAAAACTTTGCTATTTAGGTAAAACCCATGGAATCCATTACTCCCAGAAAGATGTCCTGATCCATCCGTACTGATGCCTTTATTCATGTTTAACTCTCCAAGAATAATCCATCAGCAACACCAGCTCCAGCTTACCCATTAAATCCCGTTTGGAATTTAATGATCACGTCAGGAGAACCATGAATGATGCTTGAAGGACAAGCCAGCTGTAAGAAATGTGTTACTGTTCTCTGCAGCAGTGAGCTGATGAAGGTCACCTCTTTAAAAGGAGCAACACGATAGTTGATTTGGTTAGCCATTACTATAGACCCAGTTTTTATTTTTCACCCAGTTAGCTCTAACCAGATGTTAGAATTATTGAATAGGGAGAAGCAAAATTGCTGGAATATTTCAACCTAAAAGAATAACTTAATTTAGAAGAATTCTAAATATAAATGTGGTTTAATGAGACTGGAACTTAAGCAGTTCCATTTTGTGTATCCTGCTAATAATGTTATTTTCTTTACAGGAATGTAGTCTGTTCTACTCCAAAAGGTTCTGCCTCCCCTGTGTGAATGAAAACCTAAAGGCCTTTCCTTTGGAAATACAAGAAGACATGGATAAAAGGAAGCCCCAACAAAAATCTTTCCCCTGTAAAAAAGCAGATACAAGAACATAAATACCGAAGGACCAAGAGAGACAGTTCTTTGGCTGGCGTTTCTCCTCTCTCCTTTTGGAGACTATCATGTTGCTCCTTTTAAAGAAGTGACCTTCATCAGCTCACTACTACAGAACATGGTGGCACATTTCCTCACAGTTGGCTTGGCTTCAGACATCATGCAGTGAATGCAGTGCCAGCAGTGTGGCCTCAAGGTGTTGAAGAGCCAGAAAGAAAGGCAGACAAGCCTGTTGTCACCACGTAAAACACGTGTATTAAAAAACTAAACAGCGTATGGGATAGGAACCATGACCAAATTTTCACATTTGTTATTTTAATGTCTTGTGTTGTTCTTGACACTCCTACAGTGTTATGAAAATCTGAGACAGATTTATCTGGCTTAATTCAGTATATATCTGAGAAAGTATACACCTGACAGCGCTGTCCTGATGAGATTACAGTAGGCAAGGAATTCAAAGCTTTATTTTTAAGTCTGAACTAAAACTGTTACGAGAAAGTGTCAGAGATACCCATAGAAATATCTAGATTTTTCAAGATTATCATCTCAATACTATCATGGCATTAAGACTTCTGAAGGTACGTGCTTTTATAATAAAAGATGCTTACAAGTCACTTGCACTTGCAGTCACCTTCCACTCAATCTTCCAGTCCGTGACAATACAGCAACAGGAGAGGACCCTCAATGCGTGTAGTTTATGCTTTACAAGTAAAAATTACATCCTTTTCACTTTGACATCAGTTAATTTGGAAATGGAAAAGTTCAGTTAATAAGCTCAATTCTTGCCTCAAGTGAGCAATTAAACTGCACCTAGAATAGGGATTTCAGAAACAACAGTTTCAGTCAAAAAAGGGTAAAAAATTGTTAGGGCAACAGCAGTTTGCTTAGCTCAGAAATTAGCTTCACAATTACCTGTGTTGACTTTGTCTTAATTACAAGGAAGATTTAGGTGGCATTTAAGTAAAAACCCCTTAGTCACGTACCTTAAGGGTATGTCTAGAATGCTCCCTAACCACCAAAGCACATTATGCACTCAAGCTTCTGCCGGCCATTGGTTCAGAACCTGTTAGCATCTCCTCTCTTCTCAGCTCTTCCATCCATACCATTTGCCATATGTCAACATGTAAACTTGATCATTTTGGTAGAATGAACCGTGTGTCTGTTAAAAGAAATGAACATTATTTCAGTGAGTTATTTTTAGTTCTTTAGGACATTTGAGTATCCTTTAAATATATTTTTTTTTCCTGAACCTAGTATATTGGTGTGCTCTGTGAGGATTTGAATTTCTTGGAGTTACTAGAGGAGCAATAATGGACCTGTTAGCACTCTTTTCAAGCTCTAGGTGCTTTAAGACATAAAATACATATACACCTTTAATTGTGGAGAAAAGATACAGCTTAGAAGTCAAGATTTCAGATTCCTTTTTGCAGTAACGAGGCTGCGCTTTCAAAGAAAGTGGTATTAAACTTATTTAAAAGGGGTGTTATTAAATGTCAGTTTCATGTTAGACACGACGACTTTAAAAGCTGTAGTGCATCTGTCTGCTCCGTACAAACACCAGAGGCATCTCCTATGCTGAAACCACAACTGCAAAGAGAATCGCAGCACTTCTCCATCTTAAACTGAGTTTTAGAACTAAGCTGACAAAAAGCAACACAGCTACGTGAGCTCACATGCTTATACCAGCAAATGTCTTTCTAAAACATTTTATTTCCTGTATTTCACAGTTTGCAACAGGTTGTATCTTAACTCTTAGCTTGAAAGTAGGTTTTAAAAGCCTGGCTAGTGCAGTTCCCATCTAAATGAGAATGTGCGGTTTGGATGTATGACATCCAAGCCTGGCTTGGCACTGGGAGATGCACCCACTAATGTGCCAGGAAGGATCTAGTGTCTCCGAGCTGTTTTCTCTCCTGCTCAGCCTCCTCTGCGCCCTTTATGAAAAAGGCAGTTAACAACTCATTTATTCAGAATCATGATCTGTGCCCTCATGATGTGCTAGAAGAATCATTTAAAGCCCTCAGAAATGACCCTACCTTTAAGTACTTGTTAAGTTGAACCAGAGGGGCAGCAGACTCAGTATTAAAAAGGAGCAGAATCTCCGACTATGGAGTTTTTAATTTGGCCCCCCCGAGCTCATTTATTTATCTTGAGCACGACAGAAGAGGCCAAGTTAAGGATACCTCTGCTTCACAGTCCCCTGGCTCCGCATACCTTTTAGGTGAAGGAAAGCATACTCCCAGCAGGTACCACGAAGCGGTTCAGCAGCCCAGGGCCGTCAGATAACGGTCTGTCATCGTCCCTGGCCCATGCTTTAAGGAAGGAAGGCTGACCTACATGCAGTTTGGTATTTCCTGGAATGACAAAGGATTATTATATGTGCACAGCTGTAAAAACATGTATTCCACATTCTCCTAGTCCCGTTGAACGTGAGCTTTATGATCCCTGTATCATAACGTCTTGGTGTACGTGTGATTTCACAGACCGGATGCCATCATGCCTAGACTTCGAGGCCTCCACTTCAAGATACGCACAGCCTGTACAGCTTGGTTTCCTCAGGTCCTCAGAGTACTTTCTGCTGCTCAAAAATAGGGCCTTCAATGCCCCTGAGCACAGCTGATGAAGAAATGCAATTCTTTATCCTCCACTGTAATTTTCGCTTCAGCACTCTTTTACCAGCTTAATAAATCCCCAGATTCTTGAAGGAGAACAATTATCTGTGACATAGCCTCCCAACCGATTTAATTGAAGCCATGCTCATCAAATTAGCATGCTACGCTTCACACGGAGGTGCATTCGGCGCTTGTTGAATTCAACAAATGCCTCAAGCTGGTCATACAGTCAATGAGAATGGAAGGGCACAGCAGGAT
This sequence comes from Anhinga rufa, assembly GCA_013400875.1. Lineage (NCBI taxonomy): Eukaryota > Metazoa > Chordata > Aves > Suliformes > Anhingidae > Anhinga > Anhinga rufa. Next base: position 15,791 of record VZTV01113744.1, on the reverse strand, counting down.
GGTGGGTCAGCACACAAACTGACGAAATATATATATATATGTATAACTATATATGCTGTTTATGTGTACATTACACACACATTCCTAATTTAAAAGGCACGTCTGACAGTAGATCTGTAAGCATCAGCACTTTAAAGATGCTTCAAATATCATTCCGCCTTTAAAATGTCCTTGCAATACACACACCTTATTATGCAGTAAACACACTTAATACAATTTGTTAACAGCTATTTGATGCTAACCCAGAAAGATCTGGGCACCAATCCCACCAGAGGTTGCTTATCCACTCCTGTTCACTACTGAAAATCGGCACGGTTACTCCCCGGTATAAAGTTAAGCAGCTACGTGTTTTCTGAAGCGGGGCTTTGTACACCAAATGAAGGCAAACCAGGCTAAGGCAGAATCATTCAAGTTCTTAATTACCACAGAGCAGCACAGAACACACCTTCACGCCCCTGGCACTGCCGTGGAAGGAGCAACGGGTGTCACTGCTGGCAGGCGCGCCACCACCCTGCGCTCCCCAGGTCCTGATGCTGCAAACATTTACACAAGTTCTCAGTCGAGAGCGTAAGTGGCCGTACAGGAGCGCGCCGCAGCGCTGCCTTCGCGTGCAGAGCTATTCACGCGTGCACGGTCACTGCATGAGGGACTCGGTGGAGGCTTGGCAGCTGCTCTGGGCAACACGCAAGAGGCAGCCAGCAGAGGGTAACGAGGATGTTTGTTTTAAATCCGTGACACTACAGTGAATTACTTTCCTGGAAATAAAAGATCAGCACAAGTCATTCAATTCATTTTTAAAAATACTTTATTTCTTTTAAAACCATTAAGGCAAAACCGTATTTCAAATTAACTGTGTTTACATTCAATCTTAAAGGGTGACTTTTTTCTTTTTTTTTTTTTTAAAAACAACATAGTTCCCTCGCAGTCTCTTAAANTTTGTTCTGACAGAAAGAAACTTGGGAACTTGACTTGAATTAGTGGTATTTTAACTGGGGAACAAGCATTCCATGAGAATTAGGTTTGACTACTCCCTGCAAGAAATGTCTGCTCTTTGTAAGTTCTGTATTCACTGTAATAAAACGTACCCAAAACCTCCTAAAACCAGAAGTGACTGAAACAATGATCTGGGTTTGTTTCTCTTTTTTTCCTCTTTAATATTGGTATCTTGATTTAAATAAACACTCGTTAGCTCCAGTGATTAGGGTTTGGCAACATTAACAAAAATATGCTTTTTTGTATATCAGTTAACAGACAATTTAAGACATGATAAAGGGTTTTAACATCATGATGTAATTAAACTCTCATGTTACATTCCTCAAGAAAATTCAGAGCAATTGTTTGTAAAAGCTGTGAAATAGCAGGAGCAATGTGAAATGCAGCTCATCCCCAAGAAGGTGATAAAGCAGACTCTGTCAAACAGCAAGAGGGGTGTTCTTGTTAAAATCCGTAATACTAAAAGGTTGATTAGATTTGTCACTACTAAAGAAATTACTAAAGCCATAAATGTTCTTCCACTTCTGAAACCAGGGGAAAGTGTTTGTGGCTACTGAGATGGAGCCATGGCTTCACGGAGCCACCCAACCCACGGGATTCACTTCCCAGAGGAGAGGGACGAATGATTTGATCAGGAGCAGCTCCCTCCCACTACCTGCGCGAAGGCCGGCGGCAGGAGAGCCGTAGCGCTCGGCTCCGTAGCCGCTGCCAAATGGCGCTGCCGGTGCGGTGCGTGCCCGCGGATACCTGTCTGAATACGCACGTGGCACCGCCAACCCCTTGGTTACTAACGGGAGGGCGAAGGCACTGTGTCTCCACGAAGGCAACCCTACGCTACCGCGTGGCAAAATACACCCAGAGCATCTGGATGTGCCAGAGGTAACGAAGTGGATTTGCATATGAATCACCCACCAGAGGATTTGCTAACCTTCTTACAGTTCCTGTTGCACATCACACACAGATTTTGAACGATTATCCGGCACTCCTACGCAGTAGGAGTAGAACGCAGTACTTGCACGTTGCCGATATTTTGGTGGGTTAGTATTTCCCCATACCACCAATTTTTTTTTTCCTTTCAAGTGTAAAGAATGCCATGAAACTTCTTGCACTGATCATAAGGCTGGTGTCTTTTCCACAGTAAGCGACTACTGTACCTGCGTATCCAACCTGAGAAAACATACCAAAATACTTAAAAACAACTCCAAGCGCCTTACACTTGATCTTGCAGTCCTTATTTAAGGCCCAGCCTGTGATCAGCTTAATCTTTTGTGCATGCAGCCTATCCCCTGGGCAGAGGCAACTCAACTGAAATCGAGGTCCTTGCAACAGGAATTCTGTTTTGAAACATCCTTGCAATGGAATCTGACAAGATCGATTAACGCAATAAAGGAGTTCAAGGAAATAAAAAAAAAAACCAAAACAACAAAAAAATCAAATAGCTTCAGAAGCTGAAAAAGATTTTAAAAAAAAAAACCAACCCTGTAGGCACATTAGAGAAAACAAAAGAGGAAACACCCTTGTCTTAGGATGGGTTTAGTTAACCATGAATTTTTATCACATATTTACAGTGTAAAGTGATGGTGGTACCTTTTACAGGTTTTTTTTTTCATTGCTGCCTATGAAATTGAGGAGAGAAGTAGCTGTAGGTTACCGCAAGTAAGTCCAGCAGAGCTCTTAAAATATGACACAAACATCTTCGTAGACAATACACCCGTGTGGTGACACTGATCAAGTGAAAATGTCAAGTTGCAGCCATTTGGGGAAACAAAATTGTATCGATTACAAATAAAATGCGGCAAGTATAAATCACCTCTGGAACGTTTGTCATACACCATGCTTGTCCTAGATGCTGTGTTTTGACCACAGCAAAATAAAAGGTATACCTTTAAAAGGTAACTTTGTTCCTGTAAGAGGATTCGTTGGCAGGAATGCTGTAGGCACAGACTGTCACACCTGAGTCACAGGACGCAGAATCCCTATGAACAGATTCTGAGTTCATCTCTACTTAAAATCATAAAGGGATCACTCCTATAGAAAAGTCAATAATGGCATTGCAACATTGTGTTTTGCACTGCCAGGTGACGTATTTTAAAATATATCTATAAAAACGGCAGATCAAACTCAGTGCAGGCAGCAAACAACCTGAATACGCGTTGTTATTTAGTAAGCCCCAAATCAGTTCCTCGGAAAATGGAGTACTAACAGAATTAGCTCTTTTTTGCTCTCTTTTCAGACTTTTAAGGAAAATGAACTACCGCGCTGTAAAGCAAAGGTGAACTTAGTTCTCTATGAACTTTCATATTGGCAAACTTGAGTTAAAACATTAGAAGTATTAACTCGGTTTTGGGATTACAGCTCTTCCTCACCTAGACTTACTTTTATTAAAATTAAATAAAAGGAAGTCTATGTTCTATGTGAAAATATATTTTTAAATTTTGTTACAGTTTTCAGTACCAAAACCACAGATAAGTTGCAGAGTTTGTGATAATTCTTCACAAATGATACAGTAATAAAGACCAGACAGGAATAAATAGCAGTTTGTCTTTTGACTTCAGGCCCATCATCCTTACCCCGTAAAAGTAAATCTTTCCTCACTGTACAAAAGGGTTCACAAGATAAAAGTATGAAACAAATATTTAAATTAAATAATTTACATATTTTTCTTAAAGCACCTCTATAATATGATTTAGTGAAAATTTATACCTTGCAATTATATTCTTGTATTTTACAACTTGAAACATGAAGAAATGGTATTACATTAAATTAAAAAAATCCCACAATACGTAACAATATCCATACTCTGAGATCAAACCCACATATAATTTAAATCTCTGGTACAAGAAGGATGATAAAGCTGATTAAACCTACGTAAAAAAATTATATGCAACTGATTATCAAGAAAGCACTTGAGATACAAGCGAGCACCAGATATCACACTTATATTTCAACACGTATTAAAGGATGGGTTTTCAGGGAAGGACCATTATTTGTAAGACCTTATGCTTAAGCAATATCACAACAGCTGCAAATGCATTTGTTAAATGTAGTTGCAGATTTTCAGCTAAGTAACAGGGATGCTTTTAGGGAGAGACAGAGCTGAAATTGTTCCTCTTCAGACAGTACAGGCAGCTACAGTGGCGTCGTCTCCAACTGCTTTGTCTGAGGTGGTGCATAAGTCATCCAGGCTCTCCATTAGAAATACGGAGGAAATTCAAATTTAATAGTATGTGACCCAGCTCTCACGATGAATAAACCTCCCCAAGTTTTAGCAGTTTGAATAAACAAACAAATGTTTAGATGCTTATAATAAAGCTCTTTGATTTGCAAACTTGTGCTAGCTCTCTCATGAGAACGGACTTAGTGCAACTGCTGGTATTTCCTAAATCTGTACGGGCCAGAAAGAATGCAAAAATATGCTCTTTGGCAATACTTCAGCTTTCTAGCAGCTGGCTAGAACCAAAGCACAAAGGCACATGGTAATGGCAAATAAATAAAAGTGATTTCTTTAAATGCAAGGAAAGATTCAACTTCCGTAAGCAGAAAGCATTCCTATCATCTGTCAATTTGTGTTTAAAATTAGAGTGGCGTTCTGAAATTTAAAAAGGTACAAAGTAACTGATTTTCTTTAAATGGCAGGCGTGTGCTGTTACACTGCAGACAGTACACCTTGAAAGAAAATGTGTTAGAAGGAGATAAAATGAACACCAGATTTCCCTAACACTTGACACTAAAGCGTCCTTTTTCCTTTTTTATTCCTTCCCGTTTGTCAAAGTACCTAGGGCATCCCAGTAAATAAATAACCCCCCCAAACAACCCTCAAAAATAAGCTATGAGTTTGTTGAAAACTTAAGTCGTACCATTGTTTCCTAGGATTTTTCTCTATCCATCTGTTGTCTCTTGTCTTAACCTGGGTACCTGGATGCTAACCAGAGTTCTTCAGTGCTATGGTAGTAAAATAAGTCATGTTGATAAGAATCAGATCAAAACTATACCTAACAAGCCAGTAAATCTTTAAGAGTTTTTAAATCCTAAAATCTGACCACTTTATTTCCCTTCATAGAATGGGTAGTTTAAAATATTAGATGATCTGTACAAGGTGGAGATGCTGAAGGCTCCTCAGTAATAGATCTCAAACTAGTTCAGATTGCAAACTCAAAAAAAAACCCAAAACACAAACTGAGTCATTTTGAAATCTAATTGGCAAAAGCCAGCTGCAGTCACCAACTGAAGTAGCTAATGTACTTCGTTAGAAGTGTAATGTAGAAATTAAGAGCTTCTTTTGCCCATTAAGAGCTTCTTTTGCCCATTAACACTCAGGAAGTGAACTGCCTGCCCTGTGCCATTCTTTGAAGAAGCTGTGGGTATGTGTGCGGTGCAGCAGCGTGGGCAGCGGGATCTATCCAGAATCCTAGGCTGTGCTAACATCTTGTTCCTATTGCTGTAATTTAGAGATGTGTTCTTTCTTTTTTTTTTTCATTAAAGGTCTGCAATTTAATTTAAAACAGAAATCAAACTGCAGTGTCCAAGGGTCTAGTCATAAAATGCTTGCTGGTTTTCAAATAACAAGACAAAATGGATCTGGAACAGGAAAAATGCAAATTACGCACTTCCCTAATGCCAATAACAGGAACTTGTTACAAGCAGCTGCTAATGCAGCTAAATGTTATACCTTCCACTGAATGATGCTGCTTTCAATTCTTTATAGCTTTGCTGAGAATTTAAGTATTCATTATTAAATTTTCCATGTTTTTTTAAAAGCTTCAGTAAAGTGCTTTAGCCAGCTTTGAGAACAAGTGCAGGAAAAATAGGTTTTGTCCACACTGACTGTGCCTGATTTTCCTCAGAAACTTCAGCACGCCCAGACTAGGGAACACAACTTTGAAATTTGCCCTTTGCATAAATCCGAGCTTCGGGGAAAAAAAATCTCAGCTTATACTTCTTTTAGAAGATAAACCTAAAACAGTTGGCTATTAGAGTTTCAGTATGCCATCACAGAATGGCTGGTATTTTGATGATTTTTTGAGTAAGTAATATTGCGTATCCGTTATTTCAATGCTCAATGTCTTATGCCTAAACCCCACAGTTCCTTAGCGAAACACGGCTGACTTGAAGAATAAAGCAGCATCATTGCCAAAATCCTCATTATTCCTGAGGGCATGCTACCTACTGCTGCAGGACGCAAAAGACAACCTATTTCTCATCTGCGGTTTACTGGTAAAACCAACAACAGTCTTCCCTTAACAAAGTCTTAGCAGTAGCTGTAACGGAAGGCCTGGCGACAGGGAAGGGGAGAGAGTTTTGTGCACATACATTTATTGCTTTTATCCCGCCCCAGGTGGTCACCAAATTTGAGACCTATGCTTCAGTATTTTACACTAAATATACCTGACACTAAAAACCTCTGCTAATGACCATCGCTTGGATAAACACCAAATTGCTTTTAAAGCTGTAATTTAAAGCCATTCCAGCGGGCCTGTGAAGAAACAAATGTTGTGACTAAAATAAGAATCATAGCCTGATGTTCTCGCTTTATCAATCTTACTTAATTCTTGCAGTAAAGGTTTAAGATTCTGAAATGTGCTACAATAGAACAAGTACAAAGTGTTCACCACTGAAAGCTTAACTATTGTGAAAATGCTAAGATTGGCTCCTGAGATCTTTGTGTTATGAAACAAATAGGAAAATAAGGAAATAATAACGTGAAGTTACAGTATTAAAAAAAAAAAAAAAAAAAACAAACAAAGAGAAATAGCACAGTGTCTTGCCTGCAACTAGCGCTTTAGTACTCTCTGATAAAAGATCCTGTAAAATGGCAAAATCAGGCAGTTTCCTTATGGCTTATTTTGCATCGGGAGTAAGTACTATTGTAAAAATCATAGTTTACTCTCAGGAACATGACCAACTTACTGTCAGCTGCGCTCTCTTTCATAATATTACACAATTGACACCTACAAACACTGTTCTTGGTGATGTTGTCACCTTATCCACTACAGCTGTATGAACAAGGACAAAATTTGGTGAAATAATCTAGCTAATACTTCTATTGACAAGGCCTAATAAGGAATAGAAAGAAATATATCCACGTGGATAATTGGAAAAAATCCGAAACGTAAACAGGTCCAAACTGCTCTATACTGCCAAGATACTTGTCAAGAAAGAAGGTGCCTTTGCTATAGGATCATTTCTTCCGAGTAAGCTATCACCGCACTAGAATGCAGTGCAGCTGAAATCCTTTGTTCTGGGCTAGGATCAGATTTTTCAGTCTCCCCAAAACTCTTCCTAATTCAAAATAGCATTTTAAAGTTCAAAACTGCAACCTGAGTTATTACAAGTTCTCCAAAATACGCATGGTATAGTATATTTTTCCTCAGAGACATTTTCATATTTCCTTAATTTTGAAAAAAAGGTTCCATTGCTTTATCACATTTACTCTTCAAGAAACACCTGAATGGAGCATCCCTGCTGTATTTTAGATAACTCTTCGGATTTAATTTCATTTCATAAAAGAACCATCTTTTAGACATGCCAATCCTAAGGTTTACTAATGTAATACTATATGAAGCTGTACTGCATTTCATGGAATTCAAGCAGCAGCAGATCAAAGGTCTTTCAAATTTTTCAGACACGTATCTACAGTAATGTCCAACCATTTGGTACACCTAGACTGACTGCTGTAAGGGAAAGTGTTAGTTGGCCCTCAGTAATTACCATTAGCCAAAAGTGCATAATCTTTATGATTGTGCAAATACCCAGAGAGAATTTGCTGAATTTGTTATATTAATTCTAAAAAGACTAAGCCAAGAGGAAATACAATTTTGTTCATGTCTGTTACTTAACATTCTGATTTATTATACAAATATGTATTCCTTACCAACCTTCAAATTTCCAAATAAAAACCATTTTAAGACACTTCATGAGCACTATGATCCATATTTTTCTGCAGAACTCTTTCAAAAGAGGACAAAAGATCCCAAACCAAAAGAAGCGTAACACTCCAGTTATGCAGCTTTTAGATTTTTCATGCTCTGGACTGAGTGAACAGCAGGTAACTGTGCAAGTAGTTTTGCTCCCATCTGTTATTAGTATTGCTCTTGTCTTTAAATATTGTGGAAAAAAAATCCTAAAAATCCTTAATACATATCCCTGTAGATTTCCTGTAGTAAAGGGTGTAAATGTGCATCAGATTCAGTCTTCTTAATTATCTGAACAAGCTGCGCGTGCTCCGTGACAAGTTGTCGGAGGTCAGCCATTTTTTGGAGAAGTTTCGGGAAGAGGAAGATATCATCAGGATGGTTGCTTTGCAAGTGAAGTTTCAGTACGTGCACAATGCTCTCCTGCATTTTTTCAATGTGTCCCACATTTACAAGACCAGGACGATCTGTTCCCAAGACAAACAAAAGGATACATGTCATACTTTTATAATTATTCTTTAAAGTAGGCTACTTTATAGATTCTATATTGTAGCCTGCAGTGTATATTTACATTATACACTAAGGGCAATACAGCTCAAAATGAATCTTTCTATAAAAAAAAAAAAGAAGAAAAAAAATAGTTTGGCCAAAGTTTTTTCAATGCCCACAGTTATTTGAGGAGAGATTTCATACTACTAAATACAGCCCGTGCCACAAAAGAAAAAACCCACACCACCCTCCTGCCCCAAAACCCAGCAGAAGTATCCAGCCTAGGAATCCAGTTCTACATTCTGTATGTCCTGATAACAGAATTCACAGTAAGGATGGAAAAAAAGTCACGTGGCTATTTCTAGAGAGCTCTCGAAGTTTGTTAGCAATACAAGACATAAATAACAGGCTTTCACTCTTGTTTCCCATATGTATATTGCCATAGCACAAAAGTTATTGACAGGACTTAGAGAAGCACCTTTTAAGGATGTTTCACACTTTCTAGCATATGATCTCATTTTCAGCTACTTACAGTCCTGTAATACCTTCACTCTCCAGATCAAACTTCTCTGTAAGAAGTCTGGGACAACAGACTGAATATATTTCTTGAAAACTTAAGATAGTCCCAAGGAGAAGGATAGAGGAAAAAAAACAACAACAAAAAACCCAAAACCCAAACAGAAGGCATTTTGCCTGCAAAGTGCTCTCTTGAATTCTGAAAACATCAAAATGCCAAAGTATCGTGCAAAAGTAATCCAAGATTTGATGGGAACTTGCGGTCAAAACTAGCACATTCTCGTGGTTTAGTCCCAGTCAGCAGCCAAGCCCCACGCAGCCGCTCGCTCACTCCCCCATGGTGGGATGGGGGAGAGAATCGGAAGAGTAAAAGTGAGGAAACTCATGGGTTGAGATAAAGACAGTTTAGGGAAAGAAAGAGCCGCGCACGCAAGCAAAGCAAAACAAGGAATTCATTCACTGCTCCCCACGGGCAGGCAGGTGTTCAGCCGTCTCCAGGAAAGCAGGGCTCCATCACGCGTAACGGTGACTTGGGAAGACAAATGCCATCACTCCCAATGTCCCCCCCTTCCTTCTTCTTCCCCCAGCTCTATACACCGAGCATGACACCATATGGTGTGGGACATCCCTTTGGTCAGTTGGGGTCAGCTGTCCTGGCTGTGTCCCCTCCCAGCTTCCCGTGCACCCGGCACAGCACGGGGAGCTGAAAAAGTCCTTGACTGGTGTAAGCGCTGCTGAGCAACAACTAAATCATCTCCGCATTATCACCACTGCTTCAGCACAGATCCAAACCACAGCCCCATACTGGCTACTGCGAAGAAAATTAACTCTATCCCAGCTGAAGCCAGGGCACACATGAAGCTTTTGAAAGGCTGCAGATTGTATCTCTCTCCTTGTAATTGCTGAGGATGCACCAGGGCAGCGAACCATTCTGTAAGTATGGCAGAATGCAGAAAAAGGCAGGCGGAAGCAGCTGTTGGAACTCTCTTGATCTTTTGTTTCCCTTTATCAAAATCCTTATGGATAGTTTTGAATTTAACCTTAAATATGAATGTCATTACTTTCTGGAGGAAAGAAAGGATTATATTTGTGTTCTTTCACTCAAAGAGTTCAAACAACAGGCATTTAAAAAAAAAACCAAAAACAAACCAAAACCAACAAAACAAAACAAAACCCAAAGCAACCAACCAGCCAAACAAAGAAAACCAGAAACACTCAGACACCATATCCTTAGGTACTATGAAATAATTTTTAAAAAATACCACCAGCTAATTTTTTTGAATTAGCTAAGTAAGCTGGTTTTTTTTTAAATAGCCTGTGATATTAAAATCAGAACACGGGAAGTGCATCAGAGCTGTGCATTTGTGCAGAACTCATTACATGATGCAATCAGCAAGTGTCAAAGATAAGCAAAGCTATAATCTGCACCTGCCTCCAGTCTCATTACACAGTATTTTTCTGCCCATTTGGCAGATACAAATACTGTTTCCAACCCAGCCTTAAACTCAAAAAAGATATCCTCCAAACCCCAAACAAAAACAAAACCAAAAAAAAATCACCATCGCTCTTCACATCCCGCTTGTAAGAACAGGGAGTAGCGAGACCCCTTTCTAAGTGAGGCTGAACAGTAATTCCAAGCACATCTACAATTCTGCAAAGCAAAATACAGGATCACGACTGTTAAGAGATAAAGCGTATCTTCTATGAAACATGCTAAAAGGGAAAATGACAATGTTAGTGGTAGAATTGAATCTTCAAGGAACACATAAGCTTTTCCATTAAAATTATTAATTCACATGAATAAAATTTTTAAATTTACTACCTTAAAGAATGAATATGTAGTGCTTACCTCCACAGCAAATGATGGCAGCAACAAAAAGGGATATATCGCTATCATCCAATTCCAGTGCATTGAATTTCATTGCAAAATCAAATTTTGGCTCCATTATATCACAGAATGGCTTTCTCAGGCTTTTCAGGAATTCCCGGGTTATAAAACCATTTCCATAGGCTACCAGCATCCCGTCCTTGTTCATCACAGATGCTAACATGGCAAATATGGCTTCATAAACTCCATATTTTAAGAGCGTCACTTGATCATTCAAGTCAAGATTGGAGAAGCCAGGGATAGATTTGGCAAATTCAGTAAGTTCTGTGACGGTCTCTACAGATGTACACTGGCAGCAGTGGAAGATTCGAACTTCTGCTTCCTTGTTCTGAATTCCGTTGGCTACCAATTTTGCCACCAGGGTCTTCTCTGCCATACACAAGGTATCCATGTCATGTATAACAAATGGCTACAGAGAAAAAAACCCTAATTTGGTTACAATATAACGGTTATTAATCACTGGTTTCCTAAAGAATAGGGATTTTGATAAACTTTAACTTTCATGCTAATCAGTCTTCAACTGTCAAACCATTTCATGTTTCTGCATAAAGACAAACGATGTATTACAGAACTACAAACTGCAACATCTGAGAACAAGTCTGCTCTGCAAACAATAATGCAAATAGTAAAATGTAAGTAGGTATGACATATCTTTAATCTATTGATGTAGTAGTTATAAGTGAAGATCCAGAAGTATTGTGCTTAGTATGCATATATCCATCTCAGAGCAAGTCCCAGGAGGTTCACAAAAGACTTGTATTACCTTCTCCAGAAGTCCAGGTTATTCTGCCTACACTCCTATCGATTCCTAAACTAACTACACTTGAGGCACATGATGCTGCTTTCCTGAAGTATCCTAGGGGGAATACAGACAGTCATTTAAATATAGGACAGCATATTTGCACAAGAATGTGAATCCTGTACTACTCTTGTGCTTTGATATCAGATATGCATAGACTATGTCCCAGCTGATCTTCCACAGAAATTCACCTCATCTTTCCAGCTACAGTTAGTGCTAAGTCATCTCTAAACCCAGAATCCCACTAGAATGTCAGACAACACAAAATCTCAGTCCTGATCATGGTCTTTTCCATAACCCCCTTAGTTTAAAAAGGTAAGTGAGTTACAAACTGATGAGTCAGTCTCTTAAAACATCATATAAATAAAAAAAAAAAGCATTCAGACTTTAAGAACAATCAGAACTCAAAAATATTTTGATACACATCTGAAGAGCAGTAATCAAAACAGAGGACAATCCACTTAAAAACAACAAAACGCAATGCTTCCCAGCCTACCAAAGTCATGGCAATTGACCTTGAACATAAATCTAGTTCCATAAATGCCAAGCAAAGCACTTTCCCTGTGCTGTTCCTGTGTCATCTCAGACTAAATATGATGAGGAATGCTTGGTGTTCTCTTAGAAACTCACAGAACTCACTTATTTCACTTAGAAAACTGTCAAACATGCTAGTTTCCCGCAGTTGTCCACTTTTTACATGCTTATGGCAACTACACATTCCATGTCACTTCAGCAGAGTTACACAGAACAGAACTTTCTACGTGCACGTGGATAGGAGCAGAAAGCGGCAAAGCAATAAACCCGCCACATTTCTAACCCCTTTATAAAAGATGTAGACTATCTTGTAGGTATTTTTGGAATTTGTTGTCATTTCACTATGCAGAAATCAGGTATGGCCAAGGACTCAGGAGCTAAATTTAAGTGATACCTTGTCATCACAAAAAACACTAGTTCATTCTGAAATTAATTATAGTGGTGCCAGTTATAGTGTTACCTGTTCAGAAACAGTGGATTACTAATTATGAACAACAAACCCCTCTTTTTTTTTTCATTTTTCTGTTAAAAGTCAAAAGAAAATTAAAATGTCTGTTTTCCCAAGAGATGATGAAATAGCTTTAAAAGCCCCTCCTCCTCCCTACATATTGAAGAACGAGGAAGCAGCCTGCTTATAACATGCTAGATCTGATTCCTCATTAATTTTCACTTGTAACTTCACCAAGACACATGCAAGCCACTATTAGCTAGTCAATCGGATGACTATAATCTGAGAGCCTTGATTGCATAAATGCAAACACAAAAATGAGGATGCAGTGATCTAGAATCCCTGCGTGTACAATACATATTGTAACTTACGATTCTGACATGTGGTTACAAGCTTGAGAAGGACTTTATGCAGATACCTACTTGGTAAGGTGTTAAAGCATGGTATTTACTGTAGGCTTATGTCAGCTTGTACCCCCCAAAAGGTTTAAATCTGTGTTTAATTTTATACATCTCTTTAATCCAATGAAAAAGACTGAGATGATTCATATGTCTCTATTACAGGCTCTCTAGCGAGCCTGTATGTCTCTCTAGACTAGACTGTAATAAGCCAAATTCCATAATTTAGAAGACAGCTTGCTTACAATTTTTGTAACACTCATTCCCACAGTTACATGGTTTTTATGATGGCATACATAAAACCTCTTCTCTGCAAATTTTTACTGAAATTAAAATTGTTGGTAAAATAAATTACTTATTTTCTACATACAGTTAACATAAATCACAACAGAATTTAAAAAAATATGCATAAAGTGAAACAAGTCAGTCCTTACAATGGTTACACAATCTCATGTGCTACAAAACAAAAAGCAGTTGATAGCATTAGGCAGCCCTTGGCTAAATTATCCTGAAAGAAAAATAACCTCTACAGCATAAGCGTCTTCACAACCTTGCTTGCTTCTCCCTTTCAAAGTAACCATACAGTAAGGACCAGGAAGGCCAGGTGAGGAAATGTAAACTGTAAACAAAGAATTACCAACTCAAGTTTTCTTTCCCCTCCCACCATTAATATTGTTGTGATTAAAACAAAAGTCATACAGAGCTCCTGCACACCCTAAAAGCTAACAGTATTTATCCAGGCCTTTGTGGCAAAAAAAAAATTATAATTTTTTTCCCCACTGTCATAACAGGAAATTAATTTTGAACCATTTCCCTCACCCATACCAAGACGCATTCACATTCAGATATCATTTTTAAAAACTAATTTTCTTTCCCTTGTGTGTCTACTATAATTTAAGGTTACGAGCTTCCATTTACAAATTAATCACCTGATTTTCCTTAAGCTTCCTATTATTCTGATAGTGGCTAAAAGCAACCATATTTACTACAGGCACTCTTTTTGCATATTTCATGTCTGTTTTAGCATGATATTTTCTAAAAGATTTGCTTAAGAGTTTAACAAATTATTATAATCACCTTATGTACTTGCCAGCTTTACTTTAAAGTTACAGCAAAAGTACTTACTGGATTGTTATTAGTTTTCCCTGCAAGGATGATTCTGGCTTTAACCTTGTTCATATTGAAGTTTTTCAGGTAAGCATCATGAATTCTTTTGGCAAGTGATTTAAGATCTGCCATTTCTGAATCTTCTACATAATTTTCACCTGTTAGAATTTCTGCTTTCAACTTGGCCTTCTCAGACCTTGGCATTCGTCCAAAACGTATTGCTGATGGGAAGACATAATTGTAAAACAAATGTAAGTTATACAAAAACCTGTGCCTTTTACTGTTGCTGATTAGAGCAGTAAGACTTTCTGTCTAGAAGAACTGGGGTAGAGGTAGTATCTTCATTATGATAAATTCATGAGTGAAAAAAAATCTCATCCCTTCCAACATAGTCAGTGACTAATTATCAAGACAATATGCTGAACTGAAGGTAATCAGATGTTTCAGAACACAAACTGGTATCTGCAATGAGCTAGAACACCTGCCTTTTTCCTTCTACATTACCTAAGTAGTTGTATTTTGTCTTCTCCATACTGTGTTCTACAACTCAAAGTCCACCTTGGGAATTCTAACAAAACTGACTAAACTCATGTCAGCAGCTTGGCAGAGAGCACACACACCAGCTGGAAAGCTGCCTGGGGAGTTACTCCGCAGGGACCACTGCGACGGAGTTGGGCCTGGATCCCATTGCTGATTCTGAACCTGCTGGGGCATTCAGTTCTTTATGCACTGAATGTTCAGCTCAACATATCCGTACTGTCTAGTGAGAACAAAACAGAGCAGAGACACAGATTTATGCTCAACAGCCATGGTCAACAAAACCTCCTCCGAGACCCAGAATTTTATGCTTCTTTTTTCAATAGATTAGCCCTTTAAGACTGGAGAGGATGAGACTAGAGCTTGAGTATCCAATCTAGTCATTAGGATATTCTTTTGAGAGTCAGGAGATGCGAGTCTGAAACCCCACTAGATACGGAGGTCTCCCAGTTCTTAGGCAAGTGGCCTTGCCATTTAGCAATAAAATAGGCA
>VZTV01113741.1:5125-16536 GCA_013400875.1 Anhinga rufa | reverse complement strand
TTTGTTTGTTTAGAAGTTTTCCTCTTCTGGAGTTTATAAAATCTCCCTTGTTACTGGCTGCATTTTACAAAATGTGATAGCTTCCAAAAGTGGTGCTGTAATACTAAAGGTGTGTGGGTAGTGTCTGTGAGCTAACCTCCCGCTCCCCCTGGAGAGAGGATGTTAGAGCTGAGTCCAGCGGGGCCGGGATTTTCCTGGGAATATCTAAAAGCTCACTTTATTTTCCCTTTCTACCCCACCCAGAGTGCTGGGAATCGATATGAAGTGTAAGATGCAAGAGAGAGAGAGGAGTTCCTTTTATTTTTCACGCCAGAAGTGTACAAATACTTGCTTTTAGTCCAGCGTGTGTGTTTCGGATTGAACAAGGACTTCCATTTAATGGAACACAAAAGATTTGTATAATCTTACTGTGTATCATTTGCCATAAAGATGGAATTTCAATTAAAGTTTTTGGAAGAAACAAGTGAGCTGTGTGTCTTTAGTAAGAGCCCGTTACGATGGTATTTGATGTCCTCTCTGCTCCTTCGCTTTTCTCCGCAGCAGAAAGCGAAAGCGGCTGGGCGGCGCTGGGCAGCGCTGCGCTTCGGGCCAGCAGCGAGCCGTGAAGCAACGCTTCCCCCGGCCAGAGAGCCGATGCACCGTGTGTGCGAGAGGCTCCCGCTCCCGACACCACTGGGAGGAGGCGCCGGGGGTGCACCGGGCGCTCCCACCGCGCGCCGTCGGCCGGATCCCACCTGGGCGCTCGGCCCGAGGAACCAGACCCGCGTTACCCGCGTGGTGACGGTGCCTGCCCATGGGCCGCGGCACCCGCCCAGGTACTCTGGTCTGGTCCTCGTGTGCCGAGTGACCCGCTGAAGTAGCCAGGCCGTGGTGGGTCGGTCCCTTAGGTTTTATGGGGAAGTAACGGCGCTTCAGCCCTCTGGGCTCGCAGTCCTTCAGGGTCGAGGCGGGCGAGGGCAGGGCTCACTGAGGGAGCTCTGTGAGCAGCGGCCTTTAGCTGGGCATTTATGGGTGTTTTTGAAAGTGGATGTCCCGGTAGTCGAAGCTGCTTACTCTGCTCACGCGCAAGTGTAGGTGTCGGTAACCTTTTGGCAGTTAGTGCAGCGTTGGGCGTGATAACTGCCCGCTGCCCTCGGCTCTGTGACTTCCCACCCGGGGTCACAAGCTCCGGCATCAGTTAAACCTTGCCGGAGATGACCAGTGCGCAGCGAGGCCTTGGCGCTGGAACCCGCCTTCCTCTGGCCCGCAGAGCAGCGCCTTCCTCTCCAGTTTTCTGTATGAGGAGGCAAGTCCAGCCTGAACCTCTGTTTAGAAGGCGCAGGCTGTGCCCGCGCCGATGAGCACGTGCGGGCTGGGTGAGTCACGCTGCGCCCTGCCTCCTCGGCCCTCTCCGCCGCCATCTCGCCAAGCGTCCGGGATGATGCCGCGCCATGCTTCGGGACGTGGAAGGGGATACAAAACACACACGGATGCGCGCGGCGCGGTCTCCTCCTGCCGAGGTCCGGCCACGCGTTTGGAGCAGGCGTGGAGCCGAGTGCCAGTCTGCGCTCTGTGACCAACGCGCTCAGGAAGGTGGTGAATGAAAGATTAGGGCTAGTTTTGAATCCCACCTGTGATTGTTAATTTATTCAGTTATCTATTATCAGTCTCTAGGCAGCTTATTTCTTATGTTAAAAATTAAGTGCTTGATTGATTATTTTCTAGGACAGTGGTGAGAGCTGTTGTATACTTAAGCTGATCCATTAGCGAGCTCCCATTACTAGATTGCGATGGGGGAGAGAGCTGAGTGGCAGAACGGAGGAGCGCGGTGATTTCACTTCCTTGCTTTCCTGCGCTATTTCAGCCCTAGCTTTGCCCTTTTGCATTCGAACGGAGAGTTGGCTGAGTAAGCATGGCAGAACTTAAGCGACGTCACATTTATTTGAATCCAAATGACTCTCTCTAACACCGTGGAAGCGTTGGCTCGCTCTCCCTTTAGAAAGGGTGAAGAATGGCCGAGCATCAGCCAGGCTGTGGCGATCGCCTACCTGCTGGCTTTTACCTTCTCGTTTCCCAGATGCGGTAGTGAGGAGGGAAGCTCCTCCGCATCCAGCAGGAGCGACGCTCTGCGCTGCCGTCGTTGCGGCGGCGGAGCTGATGTTGACAACTTCTCGCCCCGTGGGACATCAGCTTGTTGCTGGTTTCTGCCGAGATGTGCGTGGGGAAGCGTGACCTCGGGGGGAAGCCGCTCGCCCCTCCGCGGGTGGGTTCCTCGGTGCCCCGCTGGGACCGGCGGCCGTCCGCGGGGCGTCGGGCGATGCTGCAGGCGGAGGCGGCTCGGGCTCGCGGCCGCCGCGCGGGGCTGCACGGCTCTGCACGGGGCGCGCGTTTTCCCTAAACTAATCCTGAGAAGTTACGGGATCGTCCTGGCAGCAAGGTCACTTTGTCTTGGATAGCCGGGGTTTTAGGTTGCAGGAGGATGAATATTCACGTCCTGGTAACAGCAGGTAAGCTGGGCTCCCTGCTGCCCCACAGCAACCCCTTAGAAACAGAAAGCAGCGTACCCGCTGCAAGCGCCTTTTCAGAGGCCAAGGAAGCAGCCCGTGTGTTTGCCAGTAACTGCGGAGGTAACGTGTCCGCCCGCTCTCCTGTTTTCCTACTTGCCTCGTCGAGGACGGGCACACCCTGTAACTGTGGCCGACCACAGGATCCTTGCACCTTTACGCTCAGCACGGGCTGGTTGGAGGCCTAAACTGGTTTGCACCTCCTGGCTGGGTCAGGCCACCATCGGGGCCATCCGAGCACCCGTGGGCTGCGCTGTGTCTTTCATCTGCTGTGAACAGCACTCATCTCTTAGCGATACCACTTGTGGTGTACTGGGCAAGTGATTTATTTGTATTTCTTAACTCTCAAGCCCTCACCGGCAAGTTCTGCTCTTGCACGTGGAGCACAGGGATTTGTAAATTGGGGCCAGGTCTAAAATCTGCCTTTTGTTTTCCTGCTAAATTTGTGCTCATCTGTAAGTGCCAGCGAAAGGTTATTTAATTTGCATCCTTTCGCCTGGCTGAACAGCATCCTTTACGTGACTGCACGGAGATGGATCATCTGGAGATGGATCGTCTCCGAGACGCACGACCTTTTATCCCCTCGGGCTCAGAGGCTGCGCCGGGAGCCGCTGCCCGCTGACATCTGAACCCCAAAGGCCAAGAGATCACGAGGCCGTAACACGGGGAGAAAGCGCTAAGGGTGTCGCTGCCGCTGCCCTCAGAGGAGGGGCCGTGCCTGCGGCCGCGTCGCTCACGGGGCAGGGAGAAGGGCCAAACGTCACGGGGAGGGGGACGGGGACGCCCCGCTTCATTTTGTGATGCCCGGCGGAGCTGATGCCCGGCGGTGGCGGGTGTTTCTCAGCGGCCCCAGGGGTGGCTGCGAGGGCTCATCCCTCCCGGGGCCAGACCCACCGCAAAGGGATGTGGAGTTCGAAGTCAAACCTCCGTCTCATTACCTTGATGTCAAAATATATTATCCACAAAGTACTAAACAGCGACATTACCTCCTGCTGATTTATGGCAAGGTTTCCGGGGGCTCGCAGAAATGCATGTGAAGACACATTTACACTCCCTAGTGGCGAGGAAAACCTGACACAGCGGCGGAGAGCAGAAATGCTCCGGCGGAGCTGAAAGCATAACCGCTGCTCGTACGCTGCCGCGCCTGGAAAAAGCCATTATAAATAGCAACCTCTCCCCAACCAGTGCTCCCAGGCCGAGATGCTGGGGCACCTAATGCGGTGCCAGCAGGGCTTTGAGAGATCTCGAACCGCAGCGCAGATGGATGCGGCTGAGAGGGAGAGGGGTGGATGAAACATTGTCCTCTGAGCGGCAGCGGCTGGGGCCGGGCTGCCGGGGCCGCTGCAGCCGGCTGGGGACCGCAGGCGTCGCTGGCCTCGCACCACGAGCGTGGAAACGCGCCTCTGGCAAAGGGGAACCTGTCCGAGGCAGTGTAAAGGCTTCATGTGAGCACCGGATTCTGCTCGAGGTGTTCAGAATTTACGTTGCTGTGTGAGATCATTTGCTGCCGTTAATTTTGGCTGGAGTAAATAACTTGAAGCCAATATACGTACTTGAATAATTATGTCAGCATAACTTCGATCGGAAGACAGACTTACATTAAACTGCAGCACTCTGCTTCCGTTACCAGAGCGAGAGACAAACTGAAGATATTGGGATTCTGGGACTAGGAAGCCCATGCGTATGGTTTAGACTGACGCTATGTGATGTCGTCCTACCAAGCAACGCACTGTTTGCCAGCAGCGTGGCAGTGCCTCGCTGCCTTGGTCTGAACCGCAGCTCCGCCGAAGGGCGGAAAGCACTCAAACGGAGAAAAACATGGCAAGCCCCACGTTTCTGTGAAATCACTGGAAGTGCTCTGGTGGGCTTGGTGGGCTCGGACTATGCAGTGGGGACAGATGGGACTTAAATGTGCAGCAAGCAACGTCCTGATGTCCCTGTGGATGAGTTTGCTAATTGCAGCTACCAGGAATTTAATTAAGACCCGGGTTGACGCCTGCTGAATGAACGGGGTCTTCCCGTGCCAGTGGGCTACGCCAGACCCCGAGGTGACAAGGAGCGCGGTTTCAGACGATGGTGAAAGGGGTGTCGCAGGCATTGAGCTCTTTCCTTCCCTTTACGGCCAGGGTGGGGTGGGTATTGTAGTAAATAAACCACAAGCTCTGTAGGCTTGAGCATTGTTTAGAGTCAGTGTGTTTGTATGCTCTCCCTCTGACGTGGGTGCTCGTGGAAGAAAAATGCTGCTTTCAGAAAAAGGAAAAAACAGAGGACACCGCTGCCTCCCTGTCTGGTAACTGGTGGGAGCTGAAAAGCTTGCCTGCAGAACATTGAGGTCTGCCAGTGGATTATTGGAAACTGAGGGGGATCTCGATGTGAGCCTGCTTTGCGGTACGGAGATCTTCTCTGATGGATGAAGTCAGCGTTAATCCACTGCGTCTCGCCTGGGAGATGCTTTGCTGGCAGCGTGGCGTGAGCACCGCCTCTGCCCAGACACCAGACGGGGACCCAGCAGCGGGAGCCGGGAGCCGACAGCAGGAAGGTGATGTGAATCGTGACCCCTGGAAGGACCATCGCCGAGAGCAATGCTGCGGCCAGCTCAGTTCAGCACTAGGACGTGCAGTATGCTGTGGAGGGGAGAAGACAAAGCAGATTTGAGGCCGAGGGATGGAGAAAAGACTGCTGTGTGCAGAGCTGGATGAGAAGTGTCCCTGGGGAGGCCTTGGGAGCCTACACAGGAGTGGTGGGCACCAGAAAGGTGGCGGCAGCCATTGCAAACCACCCCAAATCCAATTGAACGGCCGAGTCGGCACGGCAGGATTTGTGATTCATAGTTAAGTTGCTACGACCGTCTGCTCTCACGGAGAGGACTGTCGCCCTTTGGTTGGCAGAACAGAGCCTTGGACTAATTTACTGCTCACTGGGGACCCAATAGCCCAAAATGGCTTGAAAGGGGGACTGTGGCTTCTCAGCCAAGTGAGCGCAGGGAGGCTGTCCTCCTTCAAAGGGTGCCTGGCGGAGCTGGGGGGAGCTGCAGCTTCTGCCCGACGTCCCAGCACAGAGCCCAAGTGTCCCGGTGCTACAGAGCGAGAAGCAGTAGGAAGGACTGTTTCAAGGGGCAACGGGCACAAGCTGGAACACCGGAGGTTCCACTGAAATCTGAGGCAAAACCCCTTTGCTGTGCGGGTGCCAGAGCAGCGGCCCAGGCTGCCCAGAGAGGCTGTGGAGTCTCCTTCCCTGGAGCCATTCCCACCCCGCCTGGACGCGGTGCTGTGCCCCTGCTCTGGGGGTGCTGCTCACGCAGGGGCTGGACGGGGGGAGCGCCGGAGGCCCCTGCCAGCCCCCGCCGCGCTGGGGTTCTGTGATACTGGAGAAAGGAGTCTCTCCTTGAATTTTGCACTGAGAAAACAGCCAGCTGCCATGGGATGACTTGGAGGTTTCGACGCTGGGCTTGGTGTAAGCTGCTGCGTGCGTGTGAGGTGCCAGAGGGTGCAAGGAGCGCCTCAATGGCTGCTGGCACTTTAAACCTTTTAAAAATGTCCGTGTAGGTGTGAAGGAGCCTGGAGACAGAGTGAAGCTTTGCCCAGCTGCGTGCGCACGTGCACAGAGTCGGAGAGCCTGTGCACGCATTCCGCGCTCCTCAACGTGCCGGGAAGCGGAGCCTTGCGGAGCGACCCGCGCTCCGTGAGCCCAGCCCTGGCAGGGCCGGCCCAGGGACCTGCGGCCCCTTCCCTTGCCGCCGCCGGTGCCACCAGCCTGGGCCACCCCGCGGGGACGGGGCAGGGGCACTGCTGGCGGGAGGTTTTTCTCCCCGGCTGATGGGGAGGCGGCTGTAGCGCAGAATCCAGAGCCCTCGCTCGTCCTTCCCCTGTCATTTTTAAGGATGATCCATAACGTGTGAACATCACCCGCAGTCGAGGCCTAATTACGCTTCTCAAGTGAGCACACTGCATTTTCGAGGAAGTCTTAACCGAGCACTTAAGCTGTAATGCTCCTGGCGCAGCGCTGCGGCTTCCAGGGGTGGCTCGGCATCCTGCGGGCTGCGCTGGGCGCCTCGCAGCCAACTCCCACAAGCGCTTTTATCGCACAGTTATTAGGCCATTATGGTCTACGATTGTCTTTTACCGCCTTTGATTTCTTCTGTTGTCAGGCGTGAGGAAAGTGATGTGTAACATGATCCAAAGTGTTCTTGTTTGTTTTAATCCACTGTTTTAATATATTATGGCTTCCTGCCATTATGCCTTTCTGAGATGGACCCTGGAGTCGCTCGCAGGGTTTTTATACGCGCAGAAGCTGAAAGGCATTTTTCCAGTGGGTACATCTTATGGCAGGCAGAGCTAATCATTTTTCTCCTCCGTGTGTGTGTGTGTGTGTGTGCGTGTGCGTGTGCATTGATGCTGGTTGTTTCCGCCTGAGCATCAACAATCCTGCCGCCCTGTCCCACCGCGCTGCCTGTCGCGAGTGTTTTTTCCTCCTGGTTGTTTTGCTAAAGCACCTCCGTGCCACACGTGCTAAAACCAGTATCAGCAGCACTGCACAATCTTCTGCCATTTTCCCCCAAAAGAAAGCCAGGTGCCTTATAATGACGCTTTTATAACAGGCGCAGCTTTCCCCGCGTGCTGGTCCCAGGCTTTCCCCCTCGGGTTCCCTACGAGGCATCAAACCGGGGCTGAGTGTTCGGATCAGAGCGGACGGCAGCGGCGTGAGTTAAACCCCCGCTGCCAGTGCTTCATCTGCGGCCAGGAGGGACCCGTGCCACGACCACCGCGGCGCTGACGCAGCGGGTCCTTACTGCCGAATTCAGCCTGACGGATGCGCTGCCATCCCCGGCGCTGCTGCGTGCCAGCCTGCCCGAGGAGGACGAGGAGGAGGAGGAGGAGGAGGAGGAGGAGGAGGAGGAGNAGGAGGAGAGCGTGGCGCCCGCTCCTTCAGGCCCGGCTGCGCTGCTGGGGGCAGCTGGGGGTGAATGCTTCGGGGAGCCCAGAGGGGAGCAGTGCCACTGCGTCCCCGCCATGTAAGTGCAGCGTTTTGGTGGGGCTTTTTGTTTTTTATAACATCGGTGATAAAACTGAGGGGTTTTTTTTAAGGTGTTTTAACCCGGAATGATTGCGTGAGCCCCGGTGGGGTTAAGAAGCAGCACGTGGAGGGGAATGAGCTGCTCCAACAGGGACGGGGACGTTGATCCCCTCACCACGGGATGTGAAGCCTGGCGTGGGCCCGAGTGCAGATGTCATGGCCCAGCACTGGGGGAAGCCACAGAAGGAGAGAGCAGCAATTCTAGTCCCAGGAGGCTTCCAGCTGCTGCCAGCCGGCGGAGGGGAGTGGGAGAGGTGCAGCTGGGAGGTGGAAGCAGCTCTGCTCTGGGGACGCGCTCCAACCGCCGCAGCTCCGGCACCAGGACGAGTCGGAGGAGGGCGTGCAAAGAAACACAGGGCAGCCGTTTAACGCCCTTTTGGGGTTGTACTGGTGGGTCTTGTGGGCCCGAATGTGACTCAAACATAAGCCAATAAACAGGGTGGGTGAAGAAGAGTCTGACGCAGGTGGTGTGGGTCCCCGGGTGCCACGCGGCCGTGCCATGGGTGCCCCCTGCGGCTGCCACGCGCGGGCAAGAGCTTCTGCTGGGTCAACGGGAGGATCCAGGGCATCGGATCCTCCTTGGGTTCCTCAGCTGAGCGCAATCGCTTCCTCGGCTGCTCGTGGGCTGCGCTGGGGGTGCTCGGGCATCTGCCAGGAGCTGGGTTGGATCAGCCACCCCTGTTGGATGGGTCAGTGGGTAAAGCCCAGCGTTCGCAGCGCCACTCGCTGCTGCGGCACAGCCCGGCGCCCACCAAGGCTTCAGCGTCGGCACGGTTGGGCACTGGCAGCGCTGAAGGCGTCCCTTCGCCCGGGGTGGGGGCGGTTCTGCAGTTAAGGGTTTGCAGGAGAGGCCGCACAGCGTTCCGTACCGACAGAGGACTGCAGCACGGCTGAAGTCCTGCCGCACACTCAGGTCATCCTTCAGCTTTTTGTCAGCTTAATGAAATGGTCCCGTTTCCTTCTTCCAGATGTGCCCGCTGCTAAGTGCCTGGAAAATGCGTTCCCGGGGGAACGGTCCCGCGAGTGAAATGGAAATGACCTACCGTGGGCTGCATTAGTCTCAGTGTCATCGCTTTAATGTTTTTGCTGCTAAAGTGGTTTCACCCTTCCAGTGGTCAGCTGCCCTCCTGGCCCTTCCCCGGGCCCGGCAGCCACCCCGGTGGCACTCGCTCCCGTGGCCCTCGCCGGAGGAGACCCCTGTGCCGGGACGGTTTGCTACCCACGGCGGGAGCCCGGCGCTCCGCACGGGGAGGGGGCTCGGGAGGACACGCCGAAACCCAGCTTGTGCCGCCTTGCTCTCACCGCGGAGCCCGAGCACCGGGACCTGCGTGGGGTCGAAGCCAAATCCGAGCGGGTGGGCTCCCTTCCCCGGGTGCAGGGCGAGGCTCCGCGGCCACCTCCATCGCCCCGTGGGTGGCCAGGCGGGTCGCAGCCGTGTGAGGGAGCGTGGGGCAGGGTGCCCACAGAGGCGCTCGGGCCGTGCCGGGTGCCGGGTGCCGGGTGGGTGCGCGAGCTGCCGGGGGCTCGGCGGCGCGGGGGGCTCCGTTCCCTGCCTTTCCCCAGGAGTCCCCACCGCACCCCGCGCCAGAGGGTGAAGGTGGAAAGGAGACTCGACCGGCGGCGTTCCGGGCTCTTTGACACAAAATGCTGAAGAGGCAGGTCTGCTTTTATTTGCACCGGTGCCACTCAGCAAAGTTAAATGAAGCAGCGTAAATGTAATTAATGGCAGAATCTGGCTCAGTGTGGAGAGCGGGATATGAGGAGAATGAGCATGAAAACGAATTCTTCTGTGATTTCATTAACCCCAAGGTTAAAAATCGGTGCTAAGGTTAGATTCAAGATAATAACACCCACGGTGCCCTTTTACCGGCGGCGGTGACAGAGGGCGGCAGACGGTGCTCGCCCGGGGACGTGCTCCCAGGGGGCTGCGGGGTCCCTCCCGCCCACCCGTGCCCCCCCGGGCTGCGCCTGGGTGCCCCGAGGCGGCTTCGGGGTGGGCAGGGAGAGGAATGGCACCTGGGGTGACTCTTCCAACGCTGCCACAAGGCTGAGGAAGGAAGGGGCCATTCTTATGGAGTGTTTTTCTTTTTAAGAGATAAACATGGGAAAGTGGCTTTCCTCGTTCATTTAGTTTTGCATTTGAGCTACTTATGATGAGACTGCTCAAAGAGAAGAAACAAAAAAGGCTTGCCCACAGCTGGAGTAAAACGAATGAATGAATGAATGCAAACCCGCTACATTCTCATTTCAGCTCGAGGAGCCTCCTGCCTCCGCCGGCAGTGCTGCTTCAGGGCCCGGACGTGTGATAACTTCCTTAATCTGGTGGCAAATTAAGATGCAGTGCATCATGTAATTCCATGGCTTACATAAATGTAAGGTGATTTCTGCTTCAGCAAACACCTTCGCTGCTGCGATGTCGACAGCGAGTTGCCACCGACTGAACCAATATTTGGAGTTTTCTTGGGGAAACGGGAGGCCATTGGGAAAGCAGAAGGCTGAAGAAGCCAAGGCTGATGACCTCTGTCTTTGCTGGTCCCTCCTGCAGCTGGCTGGCCCTGGGGAGCGGCACGGGCCCCTCTGGGGCAATGCTGAAGGAGGGGTGGTTTCTCAGGTGAGTTCCCCCCTCTGAACAGGGCCTGAGGCGTCCTGGCCAGGCTGAGGCGGGATTTTGCACACAAATAAGCCCTGCTTATAAATGCAGTTGCTCCTGCCTGTCCCGCCCGCGAGCCCCAAGCCCAACGCCCTGCCCCGAACCAGTGCTGAGATTAAAACGCCTGGGAGGTGGTGGGAGCATGGGGGTCCTGCGCCCGGGTACCGGCAGAGGAAAGATGGGCCGTGTTCCCGCCGCTTCCCCTCCGAAGCGCTGCCAGTGCTGTCCCCCCCCGCCCCGGGGGCCCAAGACCCTTCTGGTGGGAAGAAGGGGGCTCAGCAGGCAGCAGCGCTCACCCCATTTCCTCCTCTTGCTCCCAGCCTCTAGAGCAAAGCCGTACCATCACCCTCTGCTCAGGAGCTACGGGGCTACCGATGCGGACGCAGTGCTCGGCTGCATTCCCAGCCAGCCTGCAGAACTACAGGATCTTTCTTTACAGAAGACCTTGCAGACTCCCATGCCGGAGCCCCAAGTCCCTGGCAGGCAAAGCCCCCCGAGCAGCCGAAGCACGTGCATCGCGCCGGCATGACAAGCAGGAGGAAGAAAGGTTAATGCAGCGGGAAGTCTGTGCGAGAGGAGACCTGGGGGAGGAGGCTTGCAAACGCTCTACCTGAGGAATCAGCTGCGGGATAATGAAGGTGCTTCTCGCCGTGCTCTGGGTTGTTGTCGTGGTTCAGCCCCAGCCAGCAGCCAAGCCCCACGCAGCCGCTCGCTCACTCCCCCATGGTGGGACGGGGGAGAGAATTGGAAGAGTAAAAGTGAGGAAACTCATGGGTTGAGATAAAGACAGTTTAATAGGGAAAGAAAGAGCCGCGCACGCAAGGAAAGCAAACCAAGGCATCCATTCCCTGCTCCCCACGGGCAGGCGGGTGTTCAGCCATCTCCAGGAGAGCAGGGCTCCATCGCGCGTAACGGGGACTGGGGAAGACAAACACCATCACTCCCCATGTCCCCCTTCCTCCTCCTTCCCCCAGCTCTATACACCGAGCATGACACCGTATGGTGTGGGACATCCCTGGGGTCAGTTGGGGTCACTGTCCCGGCCGTGTCCCCTCCCAGCTTCCCGTGCCCCCGGCACAGCGCGGGGAGCTGAAACAGCCCTTGGCTGGTGTAAGCGCTGCTGAGCAACAACTAAACATCTCCGC
>VZTV01113738.1:138-16310 GCA_013400875.1 Anhinga rufa | reverse complement strand
GCAGCGTGCGGTGCCGGCTGTGCCCGCGTCCCGGGCGGGCAGCCACCCACCCACCCGTGCCCGTCGCGCGCGTGTGGAGGCACCACCAAGCCGCGCGTCACTGCAAGCCACGCTTTCCTTGGTGGCTCTTCTCCACAGGCTCCTTACGACGGCATGGAGTCAACGTCCAATAGCTTAACTCGCCTAACGGCGTTCAGCTCTTCGCTATAAAACCCAGCCAATCTTTCCCTTCAGTACAAAACCCAGCTGGTGCTGCCCGTCCCTCGCTGCCGGCACTGCCGTCGTAGTTGCTGTTGCGGTAGGAGTAGAGCTCGGGGCTCTTCGGCTGGGCCTTGCACGGCACACAGCTAATTGGTAGGCCCCTTCTAAGGCAAAGGCATACATACGTGTTTACTTCCCTGCGTGGCAAGTTGTGTCGCTGACTGTTTAGAATACATAAATTAAGCGTATTTAGCATGTCCTAAACATAACGCTAGAGAAAGCAGATGGTTGCAGCAAGGAGGTGAAAGTAGAGCAAAATAATGACATGTATAAAAATGAGTATCTAGATCAAGTCATGCCCATTTTTATTTTGCTACTCATTATTTCAGAGAAAACAAGCCCAGGAATATCGTGTAATACATGATAGATGGTAATAGCCTTTAGTTTATTGTTGAAATGCCCAAAGAATTCAGTTATAACTCAAACTGATGCATTTTAGGTATTGTACAAATGCACATGAAGATACAGTATTTTCACTTTGGTGATATAGAGAACTGAATTCATTAGTTATCTGTCTGATAAGCAAAAAAATCACTAATTTTACAGCCAGATTTACTTTTTTTTTGCCATAAGACAAAAATTATATGATTGTATGCTTTTTTTTTTAATGTCCCAGAGCATTCTTCTTCCTCAGACCATATTTTCATTTCCTACATGTGCAAAAATGCAGCCTGAAAATGCTAAAAATTTAGGTTGATCCAAGCCGTAGCACAAGCAAACAGTTAGGAGGGGATTTGCTTCACTGAGTATCTCTGAAATTCCTGTTTTATTTGTTCTGATTAATTTAAATTATTTCCTGTCATCTTCCTATTTTGCTACCTCATTGCTTGCTCGGCCTGCTGGATCATTAATAATCATCTTTAGCATGATGAAAGTTAGAGTGCTGTGGCATCTGCTTGATAAGTTTTAACCACAGTTCCCTCATATTTTCCATCTCTTGTTCAGTTCTTTGTAAGTTTGTCCTTTACCATCACAGCACAGCATTCATTCTGGGTGACCTCTTTTGATTGTGTCCACATTGCAGTTGCTGCGTGACTTCATCTCGTCTTGGTAACTCTTCCAGTGGCAGCAGGGTAGCTATGGGAGTGCCGAGCTCGGTGTTGGCTCTAAGACCAGGTATTTACTTGGTGTCTTAGTTGGGTTTTGCTGCTGTTTCATTCTTTCCCAGCTGCTGAGGCAGCAATATCTCAGTCAGCTGGTTGAAAGCTAGCTTAGGGCTGCCTACTGGGCGACTGGTGCTTATGGATGATGTGCCTTTCAATATTGTTGCAGGACATGCTTTTCTAAAAGGTGCCGAGCAGTTGCTTGCCCTCAAAAAACAAAAAGCGTAGGTTGGATTTCAAAACATTTTGGCTACTGCACATTTAAATAGAACTTTTCATATGTGGTAATTTTTTTTTCATTGAATTCCCTGGCAGAATTCCCATCTACTATAAAAAAGTGTGGATTAAGCAGAAGATAGTGTCTAGTGTGTTTTCATGCACAACTTTCCTGGTCTACGTTTAGATAATTCTGTATAAAATCAGGCTACTTAGACATGTTTTCAAATGCATTTGAAACATGATGCTCATTCAGAAAAAGAAGCACACCGAGGTATTCTTGTAGAAAACTTTGGCTTATTTTTCATGTACTACATCACAGTAACAATGCAATACAAAATCCTGTTTGAAGAGTAAATATATATATAAAATGTCCCATTTGTAGAACTACTGCTTAGTCCAAAATGCCCACGAAGAAGCTTCATTTTGCCTTAAATCAACCTTTTAATAAACGTTGCCTATTAAACCATGCGTAGGGTTATCATTAAAAAGGTAATAATGACATTATCAGCAGTTGTGCTGTTATGACATCTTACACTGTGCTGTCCTACACCTGAAGGTTTTGTAAGCTGGGTGTAAAAGTTTACCAGTTCAGACTGTTCGCATTTTCAGCCACTTAACATTCATTTTTAATCTATGTAAATTATAATATTGTATTTTAGACTGTGGAGATTTAGAGCCACTGCAATTGTTTATCATATAAATAATTGTAGGATTTTACATTTTCTTGCTATTCGGTTCTTTGGATTTTGCAAATGAAACTAATTGTTGCCATTTAGCAGCTTTAAATGGGTTTTGAACCTAAAGAACAGATTGCTTGTAACTGCAGATTTCTCGAGCTGCAGCAATTTAAACAAAGGATCTGACCCGAAGAAGTTTTCTGTTTGGCGTATATTTTTTTTTATTTTAGCATCAGAATGAACAATGTAAATACGAGAATTCTTGGTATATGAATGACTAGCACAAAAATGTAGGTACATGCTCCTTTTACAGTCTGCCATGGCTTACAGGGGTCTCCTTTAGGCTTTGAATCCTAAACGTTCTGCTTATGCCTTTGAAAGAAGCCAAGTGATGCCGTAAGCCTCTGATCTTGTCAAGGGAGATAGGCATCCCCAGAGGGAAATTCAAAATCTAATGAAATCGAGGATCTTCCTCTCCTTTTCTCACCCTTCTTTGCTCCAGAGTAGAGAATTCGATATTACAGTAACACAGTAGTCTCTGAGAGGAGTCACTGTCTCAGCAGGTGGCTTACTGGTAATGAGATTTTAAACATTTTTTTTTAGCATGACCTCCTGCTTTACAGACACCAATTTAATTGCAGAATGCCTTTTCAGGACTTGCATTTCCCCTTCTTCCTTTTATGCTCAATACTTGCTAGGAATGTATTTGCATATATATTTTATGAGAATCAACAGCAGAATAAATCTAATGAGAAAGAATTTGAGAATATATCTACATTTATAGCTGTATACTTCATGATCTGCCAGGCCTTCTGAAGGAGGCATTTCCTTTCTCCCTTCTGTGTTCCTTTCAAGCAGTTTCTGCACGCTGAAATACACTTGTCTGTTACATGGGGAACTGAAAGCAGCAATGCGGCTGCAAGGATTGGCAGAAGGGAGCTGCTTCAAGGCTTTATGATTAAATGAAGCTGCTGTAACATGCTGCAGTTGGAAAAGGGTGAGATTCTTGATACTCAACAGCAAACAATGAGTGTGACCGAGATTATCAGTTTCAAAATGACTGCAGATTGTCTTGCTTCTTTAATGTGCTATATATAATTATATGAAAATTACATTTTATGTATATGTATTATCTTTCACATTCGCCTCTCATTCATTTTTAAATAATGCCCTAAGAATATAGATAAAACAAAATGTACTTACTTTACTACTAAATCCGATTTTTCTTCTTTGTGAAATGGAATGATATGTATACTGATCATTTTTGTATGTGTCAAACCAAATGATTTATAATTCAGCCTTTTAATTAATGGGATTATTTGTTAGTCTTCAGTTTCTCAGGCTCGTGAAATGAATTGTAAAGAAAGTAGCATTTATGTAACATCATCTCTGATGTTGTATAATACAGTCACAACTGGGGAGTACGTGCAATGCCTAACTTTAGCTACCTGTATCTGATAGCTAATTTATTTGCCTATTTCCTTGCATTGCCTCTGGTGTCAATGAAAATAAAGAGAAGCCCTGACAGGGTGACTCAAACTGGGAATCTGGCTACCAAGAGTCAAGAAAAAATGTATTTAAGTTGAGGTGCCTAAATGAAGTGTCTAAAGCTAAATGGCGTGAGCCCGGGTTTTACCTCAGTAGACAGCTTCCCACAGAAACTGTTCCAGTTGTTCTTCTTAAGTGAGGCATTTGCTCAAGTGGAAATAAAAGGTTGACATTCTGGACCTGAGAAATACAAGCTTCAGGTAAATAATGGCTGTTTAGAAGGATAGGAATGACAAAACTTAGAAGCATTTAATTTTCTACAAGTGTCCTAAACATAGCATCATGCTTCCCTCTGTCATTTAGCTCAAGGCAGAGCTCTTACATATATAAAATAATTCCTGTGAAGTCAAAATGATCATGCAGTCTTGAGATGTTCCAAAAGGGCTTTGTTTGCTTATTTGATCCATGAGTGATGGTCCTTAGCTAAAATATAATCTTGACATGTAAAAAATTGGGATGCAGCTGTAGAAATAATAGTAAATAATAAAGGAAATAAAAATAAAGGAAAAGGCCACAAGTTTCAGGTAGGTTAGCAGATGTATTAATAATGAAATGCTTAGTTTCACCAACATACATCGAAAACAAACAAGATGCCACCTAACCTTTTTTTGGACACCAGATTACCTTCCTCAGTTTGCTTGCGGTTTTGTCATTATTTTTGTTATTAATGTTTGTCATACAGTTCTGTATGATAAATAATACACTTCTATGCTGTGATATGGATGTACTTTCTACTAAAAAATGGCGGGGAGGGTAGGTGGAGAATAAAGATTGCAGCAGGACTGCTTACTTGCTTACGGACAAAATGTACTCGAATCATGGTGGTCATTCAGCTAGTTATCTTCTCATAATTAAACTACACTGTGAGACACGATGACTTCTCATAATAGTCTTTAGTTCAGAAGTAATACTTTTTAATATAATCTGGTTTGAGAAAACAGCAGTGAATCAGCACTCTTGGACCATAATTGCAAAAGCAGGATGTACTGCTAAGAGTGGAGATGCATCTCAGAAAGTAGGCTACTGCTCATAAAATAACTTCAAAACAGAGGTGCTCATCAGAGAAAAGAGATGTTAAACAAACCATTGAAAAATTATTTCATAATTTCATTTGCAATTAATTCTTTCCATCTGTAATACTAAGTAATCTTTTCCTATATCTGTTAACCCCTAAAATAAGTGCCAGTCCTCTACACATACCTTTCTAATTGCCAACATCTCTATTTGTCAAAATCACACTGCTGCTTCCCTCGCAAAATACATCGCACACCATCTAGTCTAGTACCCGGTATCAGCGACATCAGTTTAAGAAAAGTTTATTAAAAGCGAAGGAGTTACAAAAAGTTTCTTTCACAAGAACACCTCCCTTTCTAGTAGTTTTGAAGTTAGAAACATGGAGAGATGGATTATACATTTGGATCAGGACACTTAACAGGCACTGTTAGGGCCACAAAAATGATCTGAGGGCTGGAGCACCTCTCTTATGAGGAGAGGCTGAGAGAGTTGGGGTTGTTCAGCCTGGAGAAGAGAAGGCTGCGGGGAGACCTTATTGCAGCCTTCCAGTACTTACAGGAGCCTTATAGGAAAGATGGGGGCAAACTTTTTAGCAGGGCCTGTTGCAAGGGTAGATTTATGATAAGGGTGGTGAAACACTGGCACAGGTTGCCCAGAGATGTGGTAGATGCCCCATCCCTAGAAACATTCAAGGTCAGGTTGGACGGGGCTCTGAGCAACGTGGTCTAGTTGAAGATGCCCCTGCTCACTGCAGGGGAGTTGGACTAGATGACCTCTAAAGGTCCCGTCCAACTCAAACCATTCTATGATTCTGTGGTTCAATGACTGATGAGCCTCTTAGTCATGAATTTGTCATTATTGAGTAATTTACATGTGTGACTTCTGTAACTTCCTATCGCAATGAGTTCCACAGTTAACTGTGCTTTAGATATTTGAAAAATTATTCACCCAGAGCATTCATACAGAACCCCACTGTATTTCACATTCAGTGGTGAAAAATGTATTGCTACACTGAAAGCAAGCTGTGCAATATCAGTGTATAAATTTGAAGTAACTTTAAAAAAAAATAATAAATATTTGTAAAAATACATCATATAACAATATTTAAACATGAAAAATTATTAATACTGAGATTACTGATTTTCATTCTTCTGTATGTAATAAAAGTGAAAAAAAACAAAACAAAACACTTTTTAAGCTTGTATGCAAAAATTTTGTAGCATATCCCGTCATCATGTGTCCTTCAGCAGAATTCAAGGGCCGTCCCCCACAGTCAGACCTCAGGAAGCACCTGGGGTATGCATGTGCTGATGTATTATTATATTTGATGGGGGAGGATGAAGAGGGGTGGTGTTCTCAGAAGCTGCCTCCTAAAACTCTAAGAGCTTGAAAACCCTTTACATGTGAGAACTATCCTAGGTGTTTTAGTGCAACATCAGATACTATTAAGAAGTGTTTATGCTTCCCTGAGCCTTTCTGAGTAACTTCCACTCCCTTTTGAAGCCCCGTGGTCAGCCCTTATTTTTAAATTGCCATCCATTCTGTCTTCCCTCTCAGGTCCCTGTCTGACCATCCTGCATCACTGTTCTCTCCTTCATCCCCAGAATTCATCATGCTCTCTGCTGCATTGAACAGCCTGTTACCTGGGGCACGAGCCCTCTTCCAGAATGGCTGGTTGCTCCCAGAGAGGGTTGTACCAAAAAATTAAGAGGAGGTAGATATGTACATGTTATACTTTAAAGTTCAAATGTGGCTTATTAACTTATTTAAGAGAAAGAGAATTTTAATATTTTTACTTGCTCTTGTGATTTGTTCAGCATTGATAGAAAAGTAAACATAGCAAAAGGGGAAACCGTCTGGTGTGGCTGTCATAAGCAAATGATTCTGTAGCAATACAGACTTGAAGCCAAAACACTTCAAACAAATGCAGCAGATACTTTGCAAAACTGTTGTCTCAAATAAGCATTATCAACCTTTCTAGATATGTTTATTATTCTGTGGTTGCCTGAAATATCTATGTATCTGGAGATTAATGAAAAATATTCATGTGCTATTCAATACACTTGTTAGCTTATCCAAATTAGGTATGATACAGCAATAATAAATGTTTGCTGTGTGCATAAAATATTTTGTCATCTTTAACACAGATTTTTAATTATTTTAAACAATTTGTTAATTTCATGTTTTACAGTACTGTACACTTAAAATTAATCTTCCTCCAATTTTCAGATCCCTTACTGATCATGATTTTTGTACCCATAAATATTTTCTATGTGATGCCTAATTTACTGGGCAGCATACTTCAGGTCATTCCCAGGTGCTGTTTTTTTCAATAATGAGGCCATCAGTGTTTGTAATCTGGGAGGTGAACCAAAAATCATGGAGTAAGTTGAAATTAATTTCAAATCAACTCACTGCAAAAAAAAAATTGCCCCTAGCTCATTATTATACGACTGCAGGCTGCTGCTAACTGGGTAGTATACTGTAATATAACACTATACCATAGCATGAACAGCAAAGAAATGAAAGCAGTATTGAGTTAGATGAGTTTTAATAAACCCAGAAACTAATAGAGGCCCTAGACTAGATATCTTAACTCACCATTATTTATAATATCTTTTTATCAGTTTTAAGAAGGTGTGGGGAAATGCTGAGTATATTTTACTTCATGTAAAGTTATTAGACCAAACAGTCCTGAGCTTTTGAGCAGTAATTTGTCTCTCCAGATCAGAAGTGTTAGATGAGTAGCTAAAAAATGTCCCTATAATACACTTGTCATCCATTGCCTTGGATAATGATTTTTAAAAGAATTTTGTAGGGAAAATGGTTTACTCTGAAGGCTGTTCTAAGTCAAAAGAGCCAATATCTTCCCAGTTAAAAATTTGTGAACATAAATAATTTTAAAATGTCTAAACAAGAACTGAGTAAGTCTATAAACACAGCAAACCTATTTAGACCTGTTCCCTTTATTGTCCTGTACTTTGGCATACATTGTGAGACAAAGATTCATCATACGCTGTACATATATACTAGGATGTGATTGTGTAGGTGTGGTATATATAGGTAAGATAGATCCTTTCTTCCCATTTCTTCAGCACCTTGACTATGCGCTTTCCAGAAGCTGATTATAACATCCAATTCTTATGCTTTTAACAAGTTGTCTTACAAGGGGACAAGGCAGAGGAGGGAGGCAGTTCCTCATTCCTTTTGCTCTGAAGAACTCCCCACTAATAAATGCAGGGCGTGTTCTGCTTTTTCCAAGTAGAGCAACTCTGTGGGCATGCACAGTCTGGAAACTCAAGAGGAAGCCCAGACGGCTCAGCCTAAATGTCTGTTGAAACCATCAGTCTCAGCAAAGAGAATGTTTCCCCCTGCGATCCTGCTGACTTTGCCTAGTGGAAAAGTGACAGCTTAACTATTGGTTAACAGTTGATGAAAGAATAGTGTTGGTCAAAAGACATATCTGTACTTCATAATGCTATTCAAATTAAAGACACCTAATCCTGAATGAGCTTACTTAGGTTCCAGCAACATGAAAGTCATGCTAATGCATCTCTGAGTCCAGATTTATTTACCTGCTGGTCCGACTGCTTCCTATACACAAAATCATTTGGAGTTCATGATATTGCATTCTGCAATGCAGTTCATTACACAATATTTTGTTCATTATTTTCTCTCCAGCCTCTTCTGAAGCAATATTTTACAAGCTTCTTCTCAAGTGATTAACATCCAGTTGCAAATGTGTGCTAAGATTCACTTAACCAAATTTGGACATCAAAGTAGCCCTCTACATCTGAGTTAGCCATGCTGTGGCCCGTATAGTCAGTTGAAACAAATAGGCATTTTTAATGGTTTATCTCTTCTTAAACATCTAAAATGCCTGAGATTCAATGTCAGCCCAGAAGTGTCTATTTTTTCCCACTCTCTATAAAGGGAACCTTGAGTGGTTAGCTCAGATGCAGATGTCCTAAATTAGGTTACATGAAAAGCACCCTGTAGTTTTCAGACTGATAAGAAGTATTGCTAATTGTAAAAATGGCAGTCCTGGTGCTCAAATCTGTGGGATCTACACTGCTGACCCAGTTGCTTCCCTGTTGAATTTGCATTAATTTAGATTATATTCCTCTTCTGCAGACATAATGTATTTTAGAAAAAATAGGGAGATCTGGTCCATGTGCCATCATTGAGTCTAATAATTATGCAGGATGATCCCTTTTAGGCACAGTATCCTAAGGAAGCAGTGGTTTAGGTTTTAAAGTCATATTGTGTTCTAGATTCCTTGTCTTTGCAACATGGCTAGTAATTAATGATCTTTCACTCTGATGCCATTTCAAACTAATGATACATTAATAAGTGTTTTCTATTTAATTTAATTTTGAACAATACCTTAACTGAGATTCTCTTGTTTCTCTTGAGAAATTTATCGTATAGTCTATCAGAGTTGTATAAATGTGGGTTAGTATATATACATAATTTTCCACTTAAATATGAAAAAAAACTTTCCTGTGAGGGTGCCAGAGCAGTGGCACAGGCTGCCCAGAGAGGTTGTGGAGTCTCCTTCCCTGGAGACATTCAAACCCCGCCTGGATGCGGTCCTGTGCCCCCTGCTCTAGGTGTGCCTGCTCACGCAGGGGGGTTGGACAAGATGATCTCTCGAGGTCCCTTCCAAACCCCACCATTCTGTGATTCTGTGATTCTGTAATTTGTGTGTGTATATGCAGCTACACACACACACAATATTAACTATTAACTCTACATTATTTGCTGCCCAGTCTCATGTGTTGAATGATTTATTGTCTTCTTCACAAAATTTTGTTCATAAAATTTTTAGGTTGTTACTTACCTGCCTCTTAGTTCTTTTTTAGGCAGCTGGGTAGTTTGATTCTTTTTAGCCTTTCTACAGAATAGTCCCTTTTACCAATTTGTTGATGTTTAACAGGACATCTGAACTATTTCATAGGTGCTTGATCAACTTTCTTTCCTCAACTGGAGTCTATTCTAAATTTCTATCCATAGCTGAAATGGGGGTTGAATGTAGCTGTTTTGTAAAGACCTACCTGTCATTTTTTAATGCATACCTGTGTCTACATATGAGTTCATTTTATATAAAACTGTATGAATGTACATAAATATGATATACAAAAATATATATAATAATTTTGTCCAAGTATTAAAAATATATGTGTGTAATTAGTGTATCTTTTATGTGAGAATGATGCTGATCAGTTTACAAGATACTTTATAATAAAGAAATTCCTGCAGTCTTTCTCGTGTCATACGTTGATAGTTGACCATGTTTAAGACTAGGCCAAGCAGGAGCTGGAAGTTATCTAATTTTGCAGCTGCTCAGCATGAACCTCAAGAAAAAGCTCCATGTTCTTAAAGAATTTTTTCCCCCTAAGGTTTTTATTGAACACAAGTTTCTGATTCATATTCTTGGAAAAAGAACATGAAATTCTTCCTGGATTTATGGACCCAATAGACCTTGTTCGATTTCTTTTTCCTCCACCCATAATTTCCTTTTTTTTTTCTCTAAGGCTGTGAAAAGCATTTAAAGGGAGATTTTGATCAAAATAATTAACTGATTTCTATTCATACCATGAGCACTACTGAAATTCCATATCTCTTTCAAACTAGCAGCACCTGAATATATAAAAATAGATAAAAAAGAATAATTGCTGAATTTAAAAGCAAACTGCTTATTAAATCAACATAGCCTAGCAGTTTTAGCAAGCAGCCAGTGTGGAAACCATTTTCCAGTTGCTAGGGTGTCTCATTTATAGCGCTGACCTTCACCTATATCAAATCACTACATGCTGTGAAACAGTGGAGAGGAGTAGCCTACCTACCTGTATGCTATGCCTGATTTCTGGGGCCTGCTGAAGACAGATACAATGCTCTTGCAATTCACAGCAGTGTCAGGAAAGCCCAGAATCACAGGAAAATATACTCCCATCCAGCCCACTCAACAGGATGGGCAGAACTGAGTGCCAATGAATGGACCCTTTATCCCAGAGTTTGCCTACTTTAGGTACCTTTCCTTTCTTTGAGAGTTTTTCTGTCTCTGTGGAAAGGAAGATTTTTGTAAATAAATATCTGTATATAAATTTACACTCTAGCTACAGTGTGTCAGAAAGCATGTTATACATGAAACGACATCAACAAAGAGCTGCTATTTTTTTTCAAGATAATAAGAAAAAGACAGTGATTGTTATTATAATAACCTATTGTCTGACTGTCGAAGCTTTAAAGAAATAAAGAGGAAGAATTTGATATTGTTTTTATGTTGTAGAATGAGTGCCTAACTGTGGCATTCTACACTGTTCCCTTCCTAAAATTAAAAATAGCTTTTTAAAAAATGTATCTATTTTTATTTATTTTGTATTTATTTTTAACAGGTAGAGGATTGCTTATATTAATGGTCACATAATATTTTTCATGATCACTTCCATGCTTTAATGTATCTTGTTATTAATTTTTTGTATTCTTTGCAGTCTTACATGCTAAGAAATTAAATATGCATCTTGATCTACAGCATTTTATAGATGTTGTTATAATTAGAGAATGTCATTCAGACTAAGATAACTTTAAAAGATATTAAGAGAAAAGTGCCATCCGTTATGTTTAAAATTAACTTGGACAAAACAGTTTAGGTCCACTTGGTTTCACCTTACAAATACTGCACAAGATGTCTAAGTGTTATTATTGAATATTCCAAATTCAATGGATAATTGTGAGTTGTGCTTCCCCGGGGAAAAATATTTGCATTTTGATTATCAGCCATTTAGAGCATTTCATCATTATAACTTACAGTTTCCTCAAATATAAGCAACAGTACTCCTGCTTCTGTGATTCTCTGTTGAGTTTCAGCTTTGTCAACATTGTTTACATCATTCATCTTTTAGTCATCATTTTAAATACAATAGATAATTTATTCACAATAAGCCATAATCAACTCCTAATGGTCCCATATTAAATGCATGAAAAGACAGTTTTTAAATGCACATTAAACTATGCCCATTAACTATGTCATAAAAAGTGAGGATCCAGTACATTAAATCAGCACATTACTAGACGTTCTGGTGTACTAGACGTACCTCACCTAGATGTCCTAGATCTGCCTCTTTGTTAGATGTCTTCCAGCCTAGAACCAAAGAAACATAAGAAACATAAGAATTTCAGTTTCCAAAATACAAGGCTCATACAGATGTGATCCATATATTATAAAAATGCTTTCACGTTGGTATGATGATAGTAAATTATCTTTTGGGATGACAACTGAGACCTAGGAGAACAGTATTCTCTGTAGTTCAGAAGGTCAATCTTTTCCAGTTTTTGGAAAACCAGGAATCAGCTTCCACCAACATTATTTATATTAACAGCTGTGACATCTGGAGACTTTACAAAATTAACAGGGAACTTGTAGGTTGCACACATGCTCGATGACACACTTCAGCTACTTCTCATTAGCTCTGTGTGCCTGCCAAAAGTGAACCCCTGACAACCGCATTTTGACATCTAACTAAACAAGTGCGTTTTATGCCCACATTTAATGTCCACAAATCATACTGTTTATTAGATCAGGATGGTGGAGGATTATAAAAAAGAAAAAGATAATGTATCTATCAATTACAGCTTGCTGATTCCCTTGCACTGTATGTAAGCAATACGTTTGATTTATTGGTATTGAAATCTCATTTAATGATTGGCAAATATGTTGTAATCACACTAAATAAAAGAATTCAAAAAGTATTTCTTTATCATGGCTGATAGATAGGAACAGAGAAACATATGTCTGGAGGAGAGCTTTGGAGTCATTGACTGCATATGGGAATAACTGGGAGTAGATATTTTGCTAAGAAATATGATGTCTTCAGTTGCGATCCTGTTACAGCAAACAGTTTCTGATGTCCAAATTAGATGTTTTGATTTTGAAGAATTTATGGGTTGTTAATGTATAATGAAAGCATCCTTTGAAACATTTGTCGTGGAGTAATGTGCTCTTCAAATTCCAGTCAATTGCTTTCAAAGTCAAAACCTTCTGTCATTAGAACAAAACATGCCATTATGCTGTTCTGCCTGCTGAAAGATCAACATATCTTCTTTTTTATCACTGGACAGACATACTTTTTGGAAATAGTTCAAAGAGG
Organism: Anhinga rufa; assembly: GCA_013400875.1. Lineage (NCBI taxonomy): Eukaryota > Metazoa > Chordata > Aves > Suliformes > Anhingidae > Anhinga > Anhinga rufa. The sequence goes on along the minus strand of VZTV01113738.1, from coordinate 3,338 downwards.
AATAATCAAAGAAGAAAGGAAGAACCCATTCAAAAATCTTTAACAGATTTAAAGAGGGATAGCTACTCAACCTGCATGATGGGCATTGAATTCATAAGGCCAGTAGTTTATTATTTTATGAATATTTAGGCTTGATTACTCTTAATTAGTAGCACAATGTAGAATACAGTATCTTCTTGAAAATGTAAAAATACAGCACATTTTTAAGCATTAATAACAATCTGAAATACATATCTAATGAAAGAACATAAAAATGGCCATACTGGATCAGATGTATATGTCTGATCTGTATACAGAAGGCACAGTGTATTGCCTCCAACACTGGCCACTAGCTGATGCCTACAGAAAGTGTATAAGAAAGGATGCAAATAGAAAATAATCCTTCACTTAGTGCCCTCTAGCTTCTGGCAATCATCATTTTGCAGTTTTCTGAATCTTAGTTTGCAGTCAAGGCATTGTGGAGGTATCTTTCCTGAATTTTATCTTAATTAGTTTTGAAACCTCTTGTACATTTGAGCCTCATCACCACATACTACCATGATTTAATTATATATGAAAAGTACTATATTTCGTTTGCACTAAGCTTCTGGAACAGTAATTTTAGTGATAGGTCCCAGCTCTTGTCCTGCAAAGAATTTCTCATACCCTATTTGACACACCAAAAAATTATCTGGAAAAGGGAATGCATAGCAAGGTGACAAAATTTACTCTTGTTATTGACTTATTTAGAGTAGTAAAAATGAGAATCACATGTGAAGAGCTGTAGAAGGACCTTGTAAGATGGGCAATAAACTGGCAGTTGAAATTCAATTTGGAGCAATGTAAACTGCTGCAGAGGGGGTAAAAATAGTCCTAGCTTCGCATTTAAAATGATGGGCTCTGAAATGACCTTTATTGCAGAGGAGCCAGCTCTTCAAGTTATGATAGGTGTTTGAATGAAAATGTCAGTGATCAGCAGCAGCCAAAAAAAACAAGCTGAACGTTTAAAATTATTAGGAAAGGAATAAAAAACAAACCAAAGAATATTAATATGCTGCTGCATAAATATGTGAAGCACCTGCAGCTTGACCACTATATGCACTTCTGATCCCTCATCCTATGGAGGGTATGGTGGAATCAAAAAAGGCTCAGAGAAGGGCATCAAGGATGGTCAGCGGTGTGGAACTGCTTCTGTGGTGGGATCAACTAAATAAGACTCTTTTGATCTGGAAAATAGATGCCTGATCAGGATGTGGCACAGGTCTGAAAAACATGAATAGCATGGTGGGGGTATATAGGTATTGAGTGTTCACTGTGTCTTTCAACATGAGAAAGGGAGGCATCAAATCAGAGCACTGGTGCCAAATAAATAAAAAGGGATTGTTCTTAAAATTATTGAGGTCAAGCTGTGAGATTCTTTGTTCCCAAGTTCTGTGGGTCCTAAAAGTTTACATGGAATTAAAAGGAGACTGGAAAAAATCCTGCTGAATATAGAAAAGAAAACCATGGAAATCCTGAATACGTAGACAGTGACCAAACTAGAAATGGTTGCAGACTGAGATTTCTTAGGAGATGCCCATGTTTGATCCCATTCTTATTCTCTTTACAACATGCCTGAGATTTTGCTGGCTGACGGGTAGGATGCTGGGCTGGACTGACCTGATCCAATATGGCCAGCTTTTCATGAATAGTCCTTTCTTTTTCTGTTTCCCTGTTTTATACTACAAATGACTTTATAGAATCATACCTTGTTCCTCATTAATCATCCCCTTTCTTCATTTAAAATCCCAGTGTATTTTTCTTATATGGAAGTTGTTTTACATTGATCGTCACTGTTGCTTTTTCTACATTTTCCAGTTCTATTATATCTTTTTTTTTTCAGGTGGGATGACTGGAGTACAACTCACTGTTAAAGATTTGGACATACTATGGATTATAAAAGCATAATATTGGTAGTGTTTTCCTGATAATTTCTTTCTTTTTCTCCTTTTTTTTTCACTGATGGTGAATGTTGAATTATTGTTTTCAGAGATTGCAGATTCCCCCATATCTTTTTTTTTCTGTGTAGTAGTAGCTTGTAAATACATACTAAATGTACATATTCAGTTAGGGTTATTTTTCTTCTACATATTAGCTCTCATTTATCAATAATGAAATTTATCTATAATTTTATTATGCAGACATTTAGTATTACAGGATGATTCTGGGTTTCTCTGCAATCAGTTGTAACTATGAGTACCTCCAATAACTGATCTGTCTTACATAGTTTTCCAGGTAATTTATGAATATGTTGAACAGCACAGTTCCCAGCACAGGTTTTTCAGAAATAAAAAGAGAACAAATAAAGGCTTTGTCAAGCCCAATCAGTTTGTTTTCCTATGAAGTTTGATGGACACAGGTAGAGATTATATACACACTACTCAAAAGTGCACTTCAGTTTTTGATTTTCTGCTTCAAAAGGCACTTTCATCTTGAACATTTAATTTTCATCTGTTCTTGCCAATGAAAAAGGCATTATAATCTGGATAATTTTAAGAAGCTAAATGGGAAGTGGCTGAACAAGACTTCAGAATTCCCCTGACAGGAGAACTAGAAGAGCTTATTATTTTCCTGCCTCTGATACATCCCCAAACTATCATGAAATGATACATCATGTACTTTGCCAAATACCTTTGTGTGAAAGTTCAGGAACCAAAATCAGTAATCTGCACTGCTTTTATTGCCATAAGACAGTGCAGTACCTATTTTAGCTGTCTTTTTCCTTATACAGGAACTGAGGTGCAATCGATACAGGGAAAACTATGTTATGAAACTTCTCATTTGTCCCATGCATATTTTGCGCTTTGATTATACGCTACGGCAGAATGTTGTTTGGGTGCAGCTCACACTTTTACACTGTGGAATTCCCAACACAGACTGTACTTCCTGTGAGTTTCTGCAATACATTATCACATCTTAAACAGCTCCACTTGTCTGAGAAGCTGCCTGAGCAGCTGTGCTGGTTTTGGCTGGGATAGAGTTAATTTTCTTCACAGTAGCTAGTAAGGGGCTATGTTTTGGATTTGTGCTGAAACAGTGTTGTTAAGGCAGGGATGTTTTAGTTACTGCTGAGCAGTGCTTACACAGAGTCAAGGACTTTTCTGCCTCTCACACCACCCCACCAGCGAGTAGGCTGGGGGTGCACAAGAAGCTGGGAGGGGACACAGCTGGCCAAAGGGATA
>VZTV01113737.1:0-20411 GCA_013400875.1 Anhinga rufa | reverse complement strand
GATGGTGGCAGTGTGGAAGAAGAGGTGTGAGAATTAGTGATGGGGCAGGAGATGTCACAGGAGATGAGAGCTGCACTTGGTGGTCACTGGGACAATGCACTACTTTCTGGTGAAGGACCTGTCTGGTCTGGTTTGTCTGAAGCAGGTCTGAAGGACCTGTTTGTCTGGTCTCTCTTTCTTTGCTTTTCCTGTTCCTCTTTGGTAATATGAATATTTGTCTGATCTGGATTCAGTACCAAGCAATAGGTCCTACCTGTGGTGGTGGAGGGCCAGATCTCCAGGTGTCTTGGATGAATGCCTTACACAGCAGAGGTGGAAGGCCATTACAAACATATGAAAGATTGTATTATGTATTTTCTTCCAGAGAATAAAACCCAAAGAATCTTCTTTTTTATGTTTGTACCATTGTAGGGTCACAGTTGGATGCTTTTATCAGCATGCTGTGCTTTTATTCTGTCTTTGCCCAATAGGCTTTTAAAAACATCTGAAGACTTTCAATCCCTCCAAAGACACACAGTGGTAATAATCTTCTGTTTATTTGTCAGAAAAAAATGAAGCCATTTTTCTGGGCCCTAACCATTAGAAGGGCAAATGGGGCCACTTAAAATGTTAACAACATTTGAAGCCAGGAGTGCTGTAGATTATATTGAACTGAAAGTTTAAGGATAGAAAAAAAGACTGGCATTTTTTGGCTAACAGTGGAGTTTCACCTAGTTGTGCAGCGTCTTTATTTCCTTTGTTAGCATCAGTGAAGAAAAAATGTGGCCTCCAGGTAAACTTGGAAGTTCTTTCAGCTAGTATTCTCACTGGTTGTCTTAAGTATCTTTTGAGTGAAATATCAGGCTTGTCACATGCTGGAAGTGATTGGGAAGTTCTGGTGAGTACTGATGGGATGCCGAATTAGGATGCAAAGCTGGACTCAGGACTGTGTGCTGTTAACAGATGGGATCAGGCGATGGCACAGCAGTGTCCTGAAGTTGTGGTGTGGTTTTTTGGGTTTGTTTGTTTATTTTTTTTTTAACTTGGTACAGCCAGACTTTGATAATCAAGACTGTCTGGGACAATGCTGTAATGCTTCCAGTGATAACTCTTTATGGTTATATAACTCTATATAATGATACAATTCTATCTTGGAGTGTGACAGGGCTATAAAAAGTGTAGTAGTTGCAGAAATATGCACTTATGCTTGCTAATCTTTGCTAAGCCTATAATTCTGATCCTTTTTTATCTTTAATAAGTGCAAGTTATTAAGCATATATAACTAGTTGCACATGGGAACTTTTTTCCTTGAGGGGGTATCAATCCTGGTGATAATAGAAGAAGTGGGTGGAGGGATTAGAGCATGAAAATGAGGTTTCTACCTTTAGCTGAAGCACAGTGTACCTTGTTGAATACACCACCTTGACAGTAATCCATAACAGTAATTTAATAGGTCACAATCTGGATGTCCTTACCATGTTTTTATTGCACTTTTCCATGGCTGTAATAACAAGGGTCTTGGTGCTACAGAGACTCGCTTGTTCTGGTGCTGTTTCCTGTTGCTCTGATCTTCAGAGTTTCACCCCCCAGTGCCTTCAGGCACCAAGGAGATCACCTCCATCTGTCCATTCTCCCCTGGGTCTAGAGTGCAGCATCCAGGGACAACTGGGCCTTGAGAAAGGACTTTGTAGGGGATGACAAGAGAAGTGGTAATTTGCCAGGACACCAGCTGGGCTTCCAGTGTCAGGAGTAGACAACTCAGAGGAATGATGCTAAAATACAGTCTTTTTGGTATTTCAAAACGTCCATTTTGGATGGGCACAGCTTGCTAGTAACCAGGAAGACCTTCTGAGGTCACTTTGCTCCTGTTCCTGCAGTACAAGCATCCTTGTTATTGTCTTCAGTGATGTGCTGGTGGCACTTCTGGCAGACACTGCAAAGGCTGGACAGTCACAAAGAGGTAGTTGTTTCCTCACTCCTAGGGGAGACGTTCCCAGGTGTCATTTCTGTCCCCCTCCTTTCTTGCTTTGCTGCTGTCAGAGACCCACCATAATGAAGAGCAGATAATTCCCATATCCAGGGCTGTTTAGTTTCCTTCACAGAAGTAGAGTACTTTTCTGAATCTGTTATTGCCTTTTGAGGCTTTGTGTGCTCCATCAACAACCCACAATGCACATTAACTGTGAAAATTTCTAGAAGTTTAATGTGCAATGCAAAAGAAATCCCACTGAAATCAAATCTAACCCTGTGAGAGACTGAATTAAACTGGAAGCTGATCTTTAAAGTGGTAACTGTTTGTAGATGGATGTACTTTGTATGTAGAAAACTCAACACTCATAGGCCATATATTAAATCATAAGTATAAATTTAGTAGAGTTAGAGAGTAAAGAGTCTAATCTGTATATCACAGTCCATTACATTTCACTAAGTTACTTCTGTGCTGAGCCCATGAACTTATGTTTAACTAAACCATCTCCTCCAGACAAACATCCAGTATTGATTCAGAAGTCTGAAGAGGCTGAGGATCCACCACATTCCTTCATATTTTTCTTGCTTTTTCATTACACTAATTGCTTTTAAAAAAGCATCATATTTAAATTAACTGGCTTCAGCTTCTTGCAGTGCATTTTTCCACTGCCCTAGGAAAGTCCCATTAAGTCACTTACACATATAATCAAGTCATCGCTCCACCTTCTTTTGATTCAGTAAATGAGTTGAGCTCTTTAAAGCTCTGTCTAGCCTAAATTTGGAGGTCTGGTGGTAGCTGATACAGACATTTTAGCTGCATGTTAATCCAGCTCATTGGCAGCAGTAGGGATGAAGCCGTTGTGACACGGATTTCAGCCTTTCGGGTCCCAGACAAGTTTCTGTAGCCGTTATTGTAGCCAGGTGTGTTCACAGCTAACTCCTTGATATTGCCCATTGCTCAGCCTCTCCAAGCCTAGCTCTTACTGTTGTATATGGAAGGAGTAGGTGACTTTGCCAAAGCAAGCCACATGCTGAATTGCTCATCTACTAAGAATTCTAGATCTGTTTCAGAACTGCTCTTCCCTAGGGATGTTTCCTCCTCCTGTGCTGGGGATACAATTTGTATTGCTTTTGCCTAGATATCTGATTTCCATTTAAAACACATTTTAATGGCACATGCCCAGTTATCGAGTACATCATCGTATGTGATTGCCCTCACTACTGCTTAACATTCCTCTAAGCTTCCTGTCATCTGGGCATTTTATCAGTCATTTTATAATGACTTTCAAACCATAGAGGAGAGCACTGAATAGAAGAGGACCTGTCCACTGGGGTCCAGAAGGCTCTCAGTAATAATTTTTTACTATTTTCCACTACTCCTTGGTTGGTATCTGCCAGGTAGCAACTTCTTCATCCATTTAATGTGTAATTTACTTAACTGTGTAGTCTCAATATTTTGCTGAGAGTGTCACACGGTGTCAATTCAGTAAAGATTACCATACAAGAGGATTTGGCCGTGTCACTCTCGGGTGATTCAAACGCAGCACCAGGATGAGATGGTGTTACGTGATAAGCACTGTGGCTGTGGTGCTTTGGGAGCTCTTGGGTCCTTGGCTGCAGGTGGGAGCAAACCATGGGCAGCTGCTGAGGTTGTCATCAAGTCAATGGTCCATGTTGCTGCCCAGTCCAACCCCAGAAAGGGAACACTGGTACAGAAATGGAGCTGCCCTGGCTCGTGCCTCTCTGGCGTACGTGATACGTGTGCTGTAGCTCCGGCTGGCGTTGTGTTTGGCTTGCAGCTTGTTCTGTCAAGGCATTTGGCTGTTTTCCTGAATCAAGTTTATATTCTTATCAAATAATGACATTAACATTCTAGGGCGTTTTACATCATTCCGTATTGACAGCCATTCATTATGCTCCTTTCCTTTTCTTTTTTTATTGAACATATTGAAACTCAGATCAGCTTTTCTCTCATTTTGCCTGGCACTGAGATCAAGCTAAGCAACCTTTAATTGCTTGGGTCACCCTGTTTGCCCTTTCTGCATATGGGTGCAGAAAGCCTTTTGGTTATATTCTGGGAGTTCTTTAAAAACTTCTTTGTTACTGTAATAAATCTAGCCAGAGAATGATGTTTCCCATATGTCTTTAGCTTTCCACGTCCTTTCTGATAAGCCATAATTTGTCATTCACTTACCTGTTCTCTTTCTTCCCATCCCTGTGTGCTTTATTGTATACTGCTTTTTCATTTCTAGCAGCTGTCTCCTGTTTGACCTTGAGCCTTTGGCTGCTGTAGTCCTTATCCTTGACCATTGAATGGCACCATTTTGCTATCTGACAAACTCCTAAAAGCCAGTTGACCGACATTTACAGTACCTAGTCTCTTTTTATTTTTCCCCCAAATTTGTACTTGTTTTTATATACTTACGGGAAATAAGTTCTTGGTGGCCCTGTGTGTGTGTGTGTGTATAAAGTTTACCTTTAGTTGCAGAAACACGAAATATAAGAAGTTGTGCACTGTAAATTTACAGCTATGTCAGAATTCAATTTAAAAATACATTGTATACCAAATGTAGTCAGGGATGTATAAATCTTAGCACTTTTCATCAGTAGATCTCAAAATGGCTTGTGAAGTGGTCATTAGCATTACCTTCATTTTAAGGAGAAACTGAAGCTCAGAGAGGTAAAGTGATATGCCTGGATTACCCGGTGATTCTTCACCCATTTTGATCTCCCCAGTAGTTGCAGGGGGTGGATTGTAACTGGGAATATAACATTGAGCAAGAACAGATGAAAAAATTGTCCCAAGAGTGCAGTACATCATCAGACAGTGGAATACACAGAATTTCAAATCGGGAAATTTATCCTAATATTTTGAATTGCATTTGAGTAGACTCTGTGGTTCTTCAGTCCATAAATAGTTTTACTGCAACATGGGAGTGACTAAGCTTTGTTTGACTATTATTCTATTTATTCAGGAATCCCATTTATCCCTCTCTCTCTAACAAAGCAAAACCAGGATGATTAAGTTTTTCGAAGAGGCAATGAGCTCTTTCAGCTGTACTTTAACTGCAATAAAGAGCAAACAGCCAGCCATTGCAATGATTTTTCTGTCTGAACGTCTAGAAGTAGTTGAGATTTGTAGATGCTAACTATTGATGCAAAAGGATGAACCATGTTATCGATTGAATTCCAAACTGCCTATTTCTGAGTGGTGCTAGCTCTTTGCTTTTGTGGGTAGGTCATAGACTATATATTATTTAAGCATTCTGTGTGTTAACTGTATTGTGCTCTGCAGTGAGAGAACAACCTTTCCATGGTCTGGAGGTGTTACTTACACTCCTGCAGGCAGGAACCAACACGAGCATTGCTGTAATTACCCTTTGCGGTTTTTACATACAATATCATTCTTAACCCAAGTATTTTCATTGCAGTTAAGATATTAGATAGTTCCCTGTTACACTGATTTAAAAGCCTTCATAATTTCTGATCATTTTAAGACCAGACAAACCTTGACAAAAAGGTTAATTGCAACCCAGTAGAGCTATACGGATGTTTTATTAGGGGGAGCTAGTCATGTCTAAATTTTTCAGAGCAAGTGCACTATAAAGAACATTAACAACTCGCCCTGAGATTTTTAAACTCTTCATAAACTCTGATGTATGAATTTAGCTTTAAAATAACATAATATGGTTTATGAACTAGAGATTTTAATTATTGTTTTTTCAGTGTGGCTGCTAGCTAGGTGGCTAAATCTATATTTGGACCTGTATACAAATCTAGTATGAGAGACTGCAGATTTTCAACTTGTAATTAAATTATGGGGAGAATTTGAAGGGTTTTCTCACTTGGAAATATTTATATTTGAAAATATTTGCTGTTAGCTTTGAAGGCAATGGGTAGGCTTATTGACTGGTGAGGTCTGTACAGGGAAGGTGGCTTAAGCACTACTGGAGCAAAAGAGCCCAAGTCTTTGCTCATGAGCCTGTGCCTGCACAGGGTTTTCTTCCCGGCAGAGGGAACTGCCCAGGTCTGACACAGCCCCTTGGCATCAGTGTCTGTGCATGACGGGTGCCAGGAGTTGCTCCTCAGGGCACCTGCGAGCACCATCAGGAGGCTCACAGTTGTGGGTGGAGTCTAACCAATTCTCTGCCTGCTTTGTGATCTTGAGGGGAATCAAAGGGATTTAAAGGTTTTGTCTCCAGATAGCCATTAGGAAACAGTGATTCTGTCCCGTCACTTCCAGCATCACTTCTGCTTGGGGAAGCCTCCCTTGCTGCGCTTTCTTTGGGCAGCTTTTACCCTGGTCTTTTTTATGCTCCTCCATACACTGAAACAGCATCTTTGACCTGGATGACATTTCTCCTCACTTGGAGAAGGCTGCAGAGAAGAGGAGCAGGTGTTGGAGATGGATGAGAGCGTTTGTGTACTGGATCGATCTGCAGGATATATTAATGGGAAGGAGATTGGTGACTAGAAGGGCAAGGAGAGAGGTCCCTATGGCAATGCAAGAGTGCAGTTTGCAGAAGGTCCCTGAACACAGAGTAAGTGCAGCGGAGGAGTGGAGCTGTTAGGGGAGTAGCTGCCGCAGAGTTGTTCCCATCCCAGCTGTCCAATGTAAAACACAATGATTGATTCAGGATCTCAGGAAGAAAGATGTGTGGGCTTAATACAACTCTTGGACTAGTAGCTGATGGAAAGGCACATGCTATAGTGAGTAAGAGGTTTTGGGTAAGGTAGTGATACAAAAATTCGTGGATACTATCCTTCAAAGTCCGAACCTCCCCGTAAGAGGACGCGGAGTATCCAGAAAGCTCCCGAAGTAAAACTCAATAGCAACAAAGTCACTATTAAGCAGGCATTCTTTATTACAGTGCTGGGCAGCACTGGGGATTGTTCCACCATGAGTGCTCCACCGATTCGGTAAACTTCCAAAAATTATATGCTACAAGGTCATACATAATCATAAGGTTCCCAAGGATTCATTAACATATGTAAAAGTTCAGTCTGCATACATAGTTGTCCTTTTAGTGGTCTTCAGGGTCCTCTAGTGGTCTCCGATGGTCTTCCTCACCTGTCCAATGGTTGAACTTTGGGTTTCCATTGCCTATATATAGTCATTGAATTAGCTCATCAGTCCTTGGTCCTTGGATTTATCACAGGAGGCTGGCGCCTGTTTTGGCACTGATATCTGGACTCTGTGTTACCAATGAATTTATGAACTTATTCAAGGTCCCTTCTATCCTATCAAGCACCAAGTGGCAATCTTCAAATAGCTAACACTGTCTTTGCAAGGGAGGAAACCATGAGAGAACAAGGATGCTTATAGGCACTGATGTCCAGAGTCTATGTTATCCATGAATTTACGAGCTTATTCAAGGTCTCTTCTATCCTATCAGGCACCAAGTGGCATTCTTCAAATACCTAACACTATCTTTGCAAGGGAGGAAACCATGAGAGAACAAGGATGTTTACGATTAGGTCTGAGTCAGAGACTGTCAGGGGCCCAGTCCTTTCAGTAGTTTGGACTTACTGTTGGTGGAGGGGTGATACGATCAAGTTCTAAGCTGGAAATACTGTTTCCCCATTAGACACCACATCATTTCTGTAGTGGTGTATATGTCTAGGGAGTGGCTGAGTGAGCATCTTAGACCCATGTGGAAAGCTTTTCCCTCTCTGAGGAGGTGTTTGGGCTGTCTGTCTGCTTCGCTTGACTATTGCCTACCTCCCATCCGTGCTCCTGCACTCTCTCAAGCATCCTGGCACAATGTTAACAACTTCAATTCATGTTGTAGCAGCAGGTTTGAAAGAAATACTAACCTATTTTTTTAAATTAATTCAGTACTTCTTTTTTTCTCTTCAAAGAAACCTTTGGCTCAGCCATTGTGTGAAGTACACCACCAAGTCATCCCTGACTCAGTTAGCCCTGCAGTGAGAGGGCTGTCAGATTGGCAGTCCTAATTAGAGCAAGACACTTGGAGAATATTTTGCAGATGCAAAGTAATTAATAGTGATTAAAACACAAGGAGGAAGAAAAAAGTTTTATGCTTGGAAGGACAACATTACAGCTAGGCCAAGGCAGAGACTAGTTTAGTTCATGTCTGTCAGCATTCTTGCCGCCTTCATGTCCTGTTTTCATAACTGTATGGAGTTGTTAAACTTGCATCTTCAATTTCTTGAGAATGCAAAAACTTTAATTTGATTAATGGGTATGACCAGGGAAATATTTTGCTAGGCTCCTGTTTAAGAACAGACCCTTGTTTTGGATCATTAGAATGATGCAGATCAAGAGGGTTTTTTTTAAAGCAGGGGTACAAATTCTTCTGGTTTTGTCCATATATCAGAAAGAGAACCAGGGGGAACATTGATTTTATGTATATGTTATTCCAGAATTTTCCATTTGGGATAGTTAACATCTTCCTCTGAAATACCCAGTTTAACTTCTTGTAAGGAGAAGCAGCTGCTGCCCTGATCTGGTGTGTGATCTGATGATGTTGCCTTTGTTCCGAAGAATTTGAGTACAGTGGTACAAGCTTAGGGTATTATTTTTCAAGAGGTGCTGTGAAAGAAAGACACAATCCAGCTGAGCTGAAGAGAGCATCAGAAGTGTTACTTTTTCTTACGAGTAGTGGGGGTTTTTTTCCCCCCCTTGCACCTGCTATTTGTACCACTCCTTTACTCCTTCCAGACTGGAAATATCTGTGAGGATGGGCGGTCACTAATACATGGGATAAAATTATCATTCTTTTCAAGACTCTGTCTATAGACGAAAAGGAAGGAGAGAATTGTTTGAAGAAACATTAACAGCAGTAGGCAGCTATGCAAATTTTGCCTGGTCTATTTAAACATACACATTGGTTTTAAATATAATTCTGAACTTATCCAGTCTATAACAAGGTCAAAAACCAGAGAAATGTACCCTGTACAGATTATTTCAGACACGAGGCAGCCTGTATACATTTTCACCTTCCCACTCATACCCCAGCATCTTGCTGTTGCTATGTTTTTAATTCTCTTGGGTTGTAAATAGGAAACAAAAGAACTTGGTACTTTTTGACACTATTGCAGATGGATAGATTGGAGCAAGTAGAATAATGCTGGACTTTGTGCTGAACTAGAAAAAAGTCATGTAAGCATATTCTGTACTTCCAATGTCCAGAATCACGGGCTTCACAGGGCTGAAAGAAATGTGAAAATGTGAAGTCTCTAAATGAGGCTGGAAGGATTTTTGCAAAAGGTCTGCTCTAGCACAAAGCAAAGCTTTGGTCTTGGTGGAGAAAGGACACGATGAAATGGTTTGCCCCATGAAAAGAAGAGGTCAGACCAGATGAGCAGCGTGGTAACCCTGAATGCTAAAATGTGTGGCTTCTTTCTTTCACATGACAGTGATCTCACCAAGGTGGAAAAGGGGTATTTGAAAAAGTCATAGTTCTTCCTTTCTTTTTATTTTTACAGCTAAAGGATTGCTGTTGTTTGGTATGTATCCTACTCCTCCAGCTCCTTTCACATCTTTCCCAACTTCCCCAGGCTTTCTGTATTTGTGGTTAATGCAGAACAGATGTTTTTCTTACCTAAGACAATGACAAGGGGTTTCTTACCAGTTTTGCTTTTCTAAGAGGAGAGGCATTTTTAAACCCCATATTTTTGTGAGTGCGATCTCTCAGCCTGTGAAGCACCATAGGAAAGGATTGCTAGAGAGTACCTGAAGCCATCTCCTGTCATTACCAGCCCCACTCTTCTCCAGATCTTCATCTAATCACTGTACAGATCAATTCGTTAAGCCTTAGGAAATAAAGTAAACATTGAGTCATAAACCATCAGCCATCAGAAGGGTCATAGAATCACTAAATAGTTGAGGTTGGAAGGGACCTCTGGAGGTCATCTTGTCCAACCCTCCTACTCAAGCAGGGTCCCCTATGACCAGTTGCCCAGGACCATGTCCATACAGCTTTTGAATATCTCCAAAAATGAAGACTCCACATCATCTCTGGGCACCCTGTGCTAGTGCTCTGTCACCCTCACTGCAAAAGAGTGTTTTCTGATGTTCAGACAGAACCTCCTGTGTTTCATTTTATGCCCATTGCCACTGGTCCTGTCGCTGGGCACCACTGAAAAGAGCCTGCCCTACTCTCTTTGCGCTCTCCCTTCAGGTACTTATATACATTAATCAGATCTGCCCCCTGAGCCTTCTCCTCTCCAGGCTGAACAGTCCCAGCTCTCTCAGCCTTTCCTCAGAGGAGAGATGCTTCAATCCCTTAATCGTCTTTGTGGTGCTTTGTTGGACTCTCTTCAGTATGTCCATGTCTCTCATACTGGGGAGCCCAGAACTGGACACAGCACTCCACGTACTGGCATCACCAGTGCTGAGTAGAGGGGAAGGATCACCTCCCTTGACCCGCTGTCAGTGCTTTGTCTAATGCAGCCAAAGATACCATTCACCGCCTTTGCAGCATGGGCACATTGCCGGCTCACATTCAGCCTGGTCCACCAGGACCCCCAGGTCCTTTTCTGCCAAGCCGTTTTCCAGCTGGGTGGCCCCAGCATGGGGTTGTACCTCCTTAGGTGTACAGGACTTTGCACTTCTCCCTCTTGAATATCATGAGGTTTCTGTCAGAGTTGGAGTAGCTGACAAAGCTGAGATGTGACAAATGAGGGCATTGGGACTGAATCCAACAGTTTAGCTGTGGTGGTTTTGGCTTTGCTGAGCTCCTTTCTGTCACTCTCGTATCAGCTCTGTTGAGCAGGGTGACAAACTAAAGCTTGGGGACTGGCCCCAAATCCATCCCCATGGACCACGGGGAAGTGTCTTTCCCGGGGAAGAGGACACTGTGTGTGTGCATGTGTGTGTGTAGGTATCTCCCCAGGGTCTGGAGGTGGGTGCCGACCTTCCCAGAGAAGAATCACTCTTTGTCTCTGGTTCTTGCTGTGTGGTTGCAGCACGCCAAGAACTATTGGCTGGATGTACCGTGGCCTCCAGCAGTTATGAGAAATGTCAGGGCAGAGCTGTCATGACACTGTTACCATGCTCACTTGCTCTCTGAAATCACTGGCTAAGAAAGATGAAGGACAGTTCTGATTTTTGTCTTAAAGCTGTCTCCATACCACAGTTTTATAGACGGTTAGAATAAAGAAAACCACAAGAATTTTTTCTAGAAATCAATAGTTCATACTCAGATCACCATAGTCTCTTTTGACCTTATTTAATACAGAAAGTGCATGTTCCTAATTGAATATCCCTGTAAGCTTGAGAACCATGCAGCATATCTGAAGCTCACATTTAGATTTGAAAAGTTTAATAAAATACTTCTATTTTTTTACCTTTTCATAGTGCATTTTTATGTGTATTTTTGAGGTCATATATAAATAGCCAGACAAATGGTTTGTGCTGTGCTGGTGGTGTATCATGATATTTAGATCTGTTCTGATTGCTAAATGATGAACAATGGATTTACATTTGCATCAATGTGATATGTATGTGGTAAATTGCAAAGTTGTAAATTATTTTTTTTCCTTACACTTTATTGTCTTGTCTGTTCTCTGCTCTTATTATATACCCCAGGGCTTCCCTTAACTTTCCAAGTCCCTGACTCGTATCAGACAACAGGCATTTAAAAATAAACCTAGCTAACATAGAAATGTTGTGTTTCCTTTCCGAGATGTGACATTTCCCCTAATTTTCACCTACTCAGCATTCAAGTTAAATAAAAGTAAAACCTTCTGCACCCGTTTCCTGTCCATTTGTTTGATATTTTATACACACCTGAGTAGTAAAATATCAGGTTATACCTGGCTAAACTGAATATTGAGCATCTCCTTCAGTGTTCTTGGGGAGGTGTTTCCTTCCTGCAGACATTTAAATTTTCAATTTTCCTGCTTAACGCCAAGGTGCTACACTGCTTAAACCCCTGGCATTTTCTACCTCATCCATTGACGCATCCGCGCCAGCTGTCACATTTGGGAGTTTTTCCAGAAGGAATGACTTGATGACATGTTCCCGGGTTAGTGCTGCTGTCAGTAACAAACTCTGATTGCTCATTTCTGAACAGTGCAGAGAAAATTCTCCAGGAGCGGCCCAGTGTGTGGGTCTCAAGCTACCATTAAGGCAGCTGTCTATCATTAGTGTAACAGCTAAATGTATTTCTTAATGCCATTTAAAATCTAGTGCTTAGTCTGTCTTTAAAGTCTTAATGATTTATTTTTTCAGTCTGAAGCATTGTTGTTGCTGCAGCCCTGAATTTTGCTGAGTTTTTTGGTTTAGTTTTTTTTTTTTTAAAGTTTTGATTCTGTCCCAGAAGTCTAGTTGGGGCAAGAAGCAGTAAAGACTTAAGGATCAGACTTTTGGGGCTGCTCCAGCGGCTCTGAATCAGCAGGAGCCTTTCTGTAGCTGGGCAGGATTTTAGTTCAGCAGGATTTGCAGTCTTGCTAAGCCTTTGCATTAAATTCAGTGGCTTAGAATTAGATTTCAGCAGCAGAGTAACTCCCCAGAAGGCTGAAAGCACAATGTGATCCCTCTAACACAATGTCTCCAAAAGGCAGAAGAAAGAACAAGCCAGAGCATTTTGATTTTACTCGGATTTACTCGTGGTTGCCTTGAAGCAGCGGTATTTTTCCTCTTTTGCAAGGTGTTTAAATCTGTAACCTGAAGCTGTTCTGTGCAGCAATTTAGAGAAACTATTGAAGTCTGAGACTTGATATCAGTGAACACAAAGGAGATTTACTAGCCATGAATGAAGTTTGAGTGCTTCTGACATGATTGCCTTCTTTCCCGCAGGTTGGACAAAGTTTGCTCGGTTGACGCGGGCCCTGACAAACAGCCGGAGCGTACTGCAGCAGCTAACACCGATGAACAAGGCTGAGGTGGTGCATAAACACTCCCGGTTAGCCGAAGTAAGTGGGGCAGACAACCAGCCTGCTCCCTTTGTAAAGCAGGAAGAGATGGGGAGGGATAAAACCCCAAACCTGTTCCTATTTATAAATAGTATTTTTGAAGGAAAATATTTCCCAACTCTGATTTTTTTCAACCTCTCCTCTGCTCGTCCCAAAGCAGCACTATGTGCCAAGCCCATGCTTCTGGGACAGGTCATGCTCTTTCAGTCATGAAAACAGTCTCTGTAGGTTGCTTTTACTTAAACGGCCCTATTTCTGTGCATGCAATTCTCCGTTTGCCAGTTTTTGCTCAACTTGGGGTGCACAGTGTTTTCCCCTGCGTGCTGTCTCACAGCGACATGGAACCAGACTTGATGTCCTTGAGCCCTGTGGATGGTCACTTACTTTCCTGGGGAAATGGGATTGTATAATAAACCAGGTACTCCTCTTGGAAATATCCCTGTCTGGGTCCCTGGGGTTGTACAGGCACACTGACCACACCCATATCTTAACTTTCTTGCCAAGTCCTTCCTGCAGTATTTTGCTCATCATTTTTTTCTTCAGAACTGATGAAATGAACTCTTTGGCAGGTTGCAAACATCTCCTTAACAGTGCAGATGGTGCAACAAGTGAATGCCTTCAGGTTAACTGATGAAACAGAGGTACTGCTTTCATCTTCATGTCCATTGGTAATGAAAAATACATGGGTCAAAATATATGGGCTACTGAAAATGACAGCCCTGGCCACCTTGTGCCAGAGAGCTTGTCCTGGGTTTGATGCTAAGAACAGCTTTAAATGTTTTGGTTTTTTTTTTTGTTCCCTTTCTGTTTTTAGTGGACTTTGATAATAAAAACGCTACTTAAATTAAAATTAGAATGCAAACGCGCAGTTTTCATGTGTTGGCAGAGTGATGTTTTCTCTTGAACTATCCCATACCAATAGCTTGGATCACTGCTGAGTTACTCTCACATCTTGCTTTTCTGATTCATGACATTTCAGCATTCTGTAAATTTGGTTATACCCATTATTGGTTTAGTCTAGAGAAGAGAAGACTGAAGAAGATATGGTAGAAATAGTCAAATAAGACTAAAGCAGTTGCACAAAATGAGGGAGGAAATAATTCACCAGGACCACTGTAGACAGAGGAAAAGTAATGGCATTAAGTCACAGCAAGGAAGATTTGGATCAGGCAGTAGGAAAAGCTCAGGTAAGGGAGAAGGCTGTACCCAGGAATAGGTTGCTTGAAGAGTGTGCGATCACCTCTCTTACAAGTTGTTTAGAGCTGCAAAATGCTTTCTAGGCAAAGTGCTGTCAGGAATGCAGACTGAGCAGAGGTATGCTATCGCCGTACAGGCCCCATTTTCCATGCTTCTTTGTCTGAGGAGGAGCATTATCATCACAGCTCATCCCTTGCAGAATGTACTGCCCACCTTTACCAGCTTTAACTGTTATCAGCCATTTTCATTAGTTGTATGCAAGAATAATTCCGAGAGCCTGTGATGAATGCAGCTGACTAACAAGATATTGTGTATTCTTTAGTGGTTTAAAATTAAAAATTCATGCAGCATGAAAGAAATAATCATTATAGTTCAGTGGTCTCCACAGCCACTTGCCACCCACTCACTATGTCAAACTCAACATGATATTATGTTAAGAATAATAATTATGCTTTTACATTATCATGGGAGCTCCTAAGCACTCCACCACCAGAGGCACAGGGAACTATCAAGCATATGTTCATCGCATTCAGCTTGAGCCCCAAGAAGCTTATGATTCCAGCTACAGTGAGGCTGTTTCCAGCTCCTGCCCCAGTGAACAAGATAGCGAACAAACAGGCCTGGAGAAACAAAGGCAAGAAGTCCCAGTGCTGATTTATCATGACAGTAAAGTGTTGAGAACAGATGAGTCCAAAGCGATAACTGGAGATAATGACCAGATTACGAGTCACAGCCAAAATGGTGTGTTAAATGCAGGGGACACTTTTGGCAGTGAAAGAAGTTTCATGGATTTGCACAAAGGCTGCTGTGAAAAAATTACTATATCAATCATTGCTTTTATTCCAGGGAAGGACCCATGGATCCACCAGCAAGTTCAGTGTGCCTCAGTGCCCAGCTGAACCTTGCTCATTGGGTGGTTATAGGAGTCCTGTTTGTGAGTCTTGTCCTGGTCACTGGGGAAGGGACACCTGGAAGTTGATATTTTTATGGGTCTCACGAGGGGTTTGGCATCTGTGAGGGTCTCTGATGAGTGCCATTGGGACCACGCTGCTTGGTGTGCGTTGCTGTTCAGCTGGAGCTCAGGACATGGCTTTGTGTGATACGAGGCTGTTGGCGAGGGGAGCAGCTGTGGTCTCCTGGAGGTCTGTGCTGCACTCTCGCAGCTGCCTCTGTAAGTGGGTCTAGTGGTTTTCTGGCCACAGGATAAATTTGTTCAACTCAGCTAACTCTGTAGAAAACAAATGGCTAACTAATGTAACAATAAGTTAGTTTTTAATCATATCAGTTTAACCTTACAGGTTGTGATTGCTAAATCTGACCTTAAGGAGGGTGGGAACAGGTAGGCAGAAGCAGGTTTGCATCCCATCAGTTTACAGCCTGACATTAGGCCAGATTAGACATGTTGGGAAGCCACATCCTCCAGCGAGGGAGGCTGCTGTTGTGCCTTGGTAATTTCTGAAGAACAAATTTTCAGCAGAGATGGACTTCTACTGTCTGCTATCAGCAACAGCTTTCTCATCTTAAAAATAAAACTGCAAAGAATTAATGGAGAATTTTTATCTGTGGTACTTGAGTTCATATTCTTAGTTGTTGTGCTGTTTATTCAGAGCCATTTACTCCTCTTCATCAAGGAAGCATCCCATGTTTGATCATTTTTACACATACGGGACTGCTTTTTTGCAGTCCAGCTGCAAATATGGTACATCAGCTCCAATATGGGACAGGTGTAGGGCTGAAATGAGTTTTAAAGTTGCTGGAATTATTTATTTTATCGCATACAGACTTGAGATCACCAAATGTAAAAGGTGTTATTAGTTCCAAAATACACATGAACCTTTCAGTTGTCAGCGCAATATATTGCCACATTGTGCATTCCTTTGTGCTTTTGTTTCTTGTGTTGGATGAAGATAAGAGGTGATTAGATTAGTTGGGAGCAATGTCTTAAGTGAATTTGGCTTGGTTCCTTTGCAATGTTTCCAGTTCCACATTTTACAAAAGCGCGCATGCAGGAGATTATAGTCATATGCAAAAATAAAAAGTAATTACAAGAAATAAAAGAGAACCCACTAGTGATATTGAGCTTGTAAGAGCAACAACTTTTTGAAGCAAATGAGAAGGAAGCATGCCAGGGTGTTAGGGCAGAAATTGTGCACGCAATGCTTCATTTTAAAAGGAGGTCAGCCAGCAAGGCCGAAGTCTGGTTACCTCTGATAGGGTATTGTTCTGGCTCTACAGTGTTTTAAAAAAGAGGTCAGGCATGAAGGATTAGTCTTGTAACATTTCCAGATATGAATGAATACTCATGTTCATAACTGCAGAGTTTAAGCTGGTGTGGCAGTACCCACAACCTATTTATGGAGCCTCTCTGCCCTTGCCGTTGGCATGGTTTCCCCTCAGTCCATCTGCAAAGACCTCCCTTTTTGCAAGAATATCCTTAGATGCTATGCTGTTTCCATTCATCAAGTGATAGCTGCCTCCGCACATTCTTAATAAATCAGATAATTTAGAAACTGCAGGTTGACTTGCAATGTCCAACGAACACAGTCCTGTCTTTGTGCTGCTCCTTAAAGAAATCCATAAGACCTCTTACTGGATCATATTAATTGAAAACAGTAACATTTGCTTTTCTGTCTTTTACAGGTTCTCCAGCTGGGATCTGATATTCTTCCTCAGTACAAGCAAGAAGCTCCAAAGACTCCACCACACATTATACTACACTATTGTGCTTTTAAGACCACTTGGGACTGGGTCATCTTAATTCTAACCTTCTACACAGCAATTATGGTTCCATATAACGTCTCCTTCAAGACAAAACAGAACAACATTGCCTGGCTTGTGCTGGACAGTGTCGTGGACGTTATTTTTCTGGTTGACATTGTTTTGAACTTTCATACGACCTTTGTTGGCCCTGGTGGAGAGGTTATATCTGATCCCAAACTCATAAGGATGAACTACCTGAAAACGTGGTTTGTGATTGATCTTCTGTCCTGTTTACCGTATGACATCATCAATGCCTTTGAGAATGTAGATGAGGTAAGTGACTGTAGTCTGCCTCAAAAGGATTGTTTTAATTAGGAATTAATTTAGGAGCATGCTCCCAGGCATCTGGCAGCAATAAGAGGCAACTGAAGCTCTGTGCAAATATGCAGTGATGGCCTTAAACTGCTGGGCTTTACCTACGCGGCACTCCCATGTTGCAGAAGAGGTGTCTTATGATGTCAGTACCATGTGTGGATGTGTACACTGATGGATGTGGGTTTTAGAACCACTTGCTTGTCATCCAAAAGCATTGTTGTGCGTCCGTATCAAAATGGGCTGGGCCAGTTGGAATGTCCCCCTGCCACAGCCTCCCTTTTCAGCTTGTAGCCACTGGTTGCCTTTAAGCAGTCCTAATCCATTGCAGGGCAGAGGAATATGGCTTGAATAATCAAAACTCTATCTCTTCTGGCTGAAGCTGGTGGCAAATTAGCCACTGACTTATACAAAAGTAGAGAATGCCTCTGAATGAGCATTTTTAAAATCCTGCCCTAGGATCACTTTTTGAACCATGCTGTAATTATCGGGTTTTGTGATGTCTTTTTAAATGTCCAATTGAGCGAGAGATTTATCTTAATTTTTTTAAACAGTTCTTGAGCTACTGCTTGAATTTTAGAAACTGTTTGAGGGGAGAAACATAAATATCTTAAACGGACGCTGAATTAAAGCTTTTTAACTGCTGAATGTATTAACATTTATGAAATCGAGCTTGCAGCCTAAGATAATAGAGAAAACAAACAATAACTATGACAAATAATGCATGCACAAGTCAGTGTAGAGAAAATTCATTATTAAAATGCAACTATAATGGCATTAGGACATGTTTTAATTTTTCTCCAGAGCCTTTTATCTTTAGGGCCATAAACAGATGAAAAAGTCTCTGTTCATTTTTTAACATTTTCACAGTTTTTTCTTAGAACACTGTTGAGTGGTTGTTTGGCTTTTTTTTTTAATTCTCAAATTCTGCAGTTATATATCCACTCTATAAAATCTACATTCTTAGTTTTTAATGCAGACTTTGATGCAGATTTTGTAGAGCTCCTTTAAAATTCCATCCCTGTCTCTGTGCTGAATACCATCTTTTGACATTGTTCCATTTTATTTATAGCAAATATGACAGAAGTGATAATACTTGCAGCTTAAATTCAAGATCATATGAGGGCTGCCCGTCTGGAAGCAGGTTGTACAGTCAGGCTGTGGAAGGAGGTGGTATTATCAAGGTTGTAAATATAATAGAGTTTTTTAAGATAACCAATTTCAGACTAAGAGGAACCTCATTTTCATAATATTTTAGCATTATCTCTAGATTTTCATACTTTAACATGTAAAACAAACAGAAAATTTCTGTGCCCAAGCAGTACAGGTTTAAATCATGAGCTTAACCTCTTTCTCTAACGTATAGATGGGAAATAAACCATTTGCAATATTTGTGACAGTGAAGAGAATGCATTATAACTGAGACACTCTTAAGGTGGAAAACTTAAACCAACCTGTAATAACAACAAGGTATCATGAGATCCTAGAGCTGCTATCATTTACCTTCCTTCAGACAAATGAAATATCAACTCCTTTTTAATAATAGAACCAATAGTAACATTTTTTCCTCATGAAATGGTGTGTTATGGCCCTGGAGCCTCCAGCAGACATTGGAGCATAACTGTTTATGTACTTGATTTCAAACCCCTCCAACTCCTAGTTTTCCCTAGTGCCTGAAAAGAATTGAAGTGATTTTGAAAACAGGTATGTCAACAGTCAGTCTTTCCTCCATGGGTCTGCATTTTTCCTTTTCTCTGTCTTCCAGGGCAGATTTTTATGTGTGTGTGATATGTCTTCATTTGTGACATTTAAGTCTTTTGAGCTGGTCGGTGTGTTCTGGGTAGTTGTAGTTATTAATGCTCTTTATCTTCCTGTGGCTTTTGACATTTATTTTAACTGGTACTTCTTTTCTGGGATTTAACTTTTTGGCCCACTAGCAGCAGTGTGCTCAAACACTGTTCATAGGTAAAAAATAAAGTAAATCGATAAGCTAAATTTGGAAGAAATGTTCTGATTGATTAAAAGGAGAGTATTTCTCATTAGAAGGCGTGTGTTTCCTCCTTAGGCAAGTAGGAGAGAGGAGTCCTTTTAGCTCTTGATTCTGGTAGGTTGGCCCTGGGTGTTGGATAAGAGCATTTGTCTTTAGCATTGAAGTTGGTGATTGTGGCATTTCAGAAAAAGTTTACAGAAAATCGGAGCTTAGTGGTAAACACCTTGGAGGCAGGTCCTGGTGCTCTTTTGAGTTCTTGGTATGGTGGTGAAGGATGGACCCAAATCAGAGTGAATAGCCCTTTTAGGGCTGAGTGAAAGATGACTTCCCAAATTTCACTTGTGTGTCCCACCTCCATCTCTTCTTTTTCCACATAAAGCATCAAATGCACTTTTGTTAGTTGTTAAAGTAGTCCTTTACAGTCCACTCACTGCTGTGGGCAGTTTCTTTTCCTCCCTACGGGCAGGTCTCTCATGCTTAAAGAAGGATACGGCCAAGGAAGTTTAATGTTTGTGTCTCTCCATTATAGATGTAGACTACTATATGTGATATAGGTGCTTGAAGGCTCTCATGCAGAGGCTGCTGAGTCATTGTATAAGATGCCTTTTGTACTTGAGTACTATTTTATAATGTCAGAATTAAGGAGATAAATTGAAAGATGAAAAAAAATGAATTTTAAAAAAGGAAATACGACTTTTCTTACTGAGAGTTAGTGTTCTTCAGATGCAGTCAGTCTTGACTGGAGTAGGAACACTGTAATTTCCATCATGGACAACGTTAGGCCAAGGCTGGGGTCTTGTGCAATTCCCACCTGAGGCAAACACGACTGCAAATCAAAGTTATTTTGTTGTTGAGAGGATGTAGAGCCTCAGTAGAAGGATATGATGAAAAGGATTATGACACACAAATTGAGAATTGGGGGGGATTAAGATGATTTGAGGCAGAATTAGAGGTGTAGGTTTCCATGCCTGGAGTTACAGAGCCAGGCTGTTCCAGTCTGCTTAGGGGGATTTGGGTATATGACAAGGAGGGGGAAAGGTAAGATAATGAGAGAGACAGACACCTTGCACAGCATAGAGTGATCTAAACTGATGTGATGGATGAGGAATTGAGTGGCTAAGTGGTATTGAAAGGATAGGAAAACAAGGTAAAATAGGCTGGAGAAAAATGAGGTAAGAGAGAGAAAAGTGGAATCCTTACTGAGATACATACTTTAGTTAAGAAAATTGGTAGGATGATAGTCCTAGAAATCAGAAAAATACATAGCATCTTTTCTAATTAGGAGACATTACTTGCACTGAAATACATTCTGGCTAAACCA